>LPNX010415332.1:316783-341566 GCA_001517045.1 Pseudotsuga menziesii | reverse complement strand
ATATATATATATACAGACTTCTACCTTTGGTGTTTATATGCCTCAAATGGCGAATGTATTTACATGATTTTTATGTGTCTTTTATAGTTTATTTACAGTGAACCATGTTTGATTTTCATGTCATGAATGGGCAATATGCCAGTCTAGGATGTAATTTTCCAATGAATTGGCAACTGCATGATCATCCCTAGGGATATTCCTATAGGAAATAGCTTCAAATGACCTCTCCAATAAACGTACCCTCTGGAAGAGATGGAGAAGCACAGGATTCCTAAGATATAGACATGGTTTAAATGACAAACCACTAGTTGTGAGTCCATCAAAACTACCAAGTTATGAACATCTTGGGAGGCAGCTTCAGTCAGAAGACCTGTGACTGCTTGATACTCTGCGATATTGTTGGTAGTGGGACCAATACAAATCGCTCCTGAATTGACCAAACCGTAAGCTGGGGAATAGAGAAACCAAGCAGCTGAGGCAAGATTCAAGGTGTGGTGGCAAGTACCATCAGCAAAGCCGTAGAAATCCATCTGCTCTGCACGACCAAAACATGGTATAAACAAATACGGACACTAAACTCAAAAATATATTGAAAATACAAAGTCAAGTAATATATATATGCAAGGTACTATACAAGAAAGATCTAGGCATAGTACCTCTTCAGGTACAACCCATTGCGAGGTTGTCCTAAAGGGATTCCATCATATCCATGAGCTCATAGGCCCCTTTCTCTAAAACTTTAGAAATAACAAAAGGACTGTACCACATGGATTCGAACTTCCCTTTCCCTAGTTTGCCATATCTCTGATAATAGTTAAAACTAGGTCACCTTCGTTAAAGGCACAAGGTTGGACAGACTTTTCATACTACGCCTTTGACACATTTCTTGTGTGCCTCATTGGCTAAGGCAGCATCTCTTTGAGTTTCATCAAGGTTGTTCAAGTGGAGAAAGCTTTCTTCCTCTGTGGAAGTGTCCGGGAGAAGTTTGATGGAAAGTTTCAAGGATGGAATTTGACATTGAATCGGCAAGACAACTTCTAGTCCATAGACAAGCTGGAAGGGTGTAAAACCAGTAGTTGTTTCTGTTGAACTCCTATAAGCCCAAAGAGCGGAGAAAAGAATATGGTGCCAGTTGGATTTATGGTCTCCAACCATCTGATGCAATATTGTTTTCAAAAATTTGTTAATGGGATTGACTTAACCATTAGCTTGCGAACAGTAGGGCGTTGATTTTTCATGACGAAAACCTAGCTTGGCACTTAGTTTCTCCATCATTTTATTACAGAAATGTGATCCGTGATCAGTGACTATGGACTGCGGGACTCTGAATCTTGCTATCACATGATTAAACAGGAAGAGAGCGACAGTCTTACCATCCTCTGCATATGTAGGCATGAACTCAGCCCATTTCTTAAAATAATCAATGGCTATGATGATGTAACCATGCCCCCTAGCCGAGGTAGGCTTACAATACATGTAATCGATCCCCCATTTCGTGAAAGGGCCAATGGCAATGATGGGATGTAACAGAGAAGGGTGGGTGCACTTTTTCGGATAGAAATGTTGATAGGGTGGGCGTTTCTTAATAGCCTCGTGACAATCTTTAAAGATTGAAGGCCAGAAATAGCCAGCATGAAGGATTTTCTGGGATGTAGCCATCCCAGATAGATGACTGCCACATGCTCCAGAGTGGCAGTCATTCAAAACTTGTTCAGATTCCTCATGAGTAAGGCATTGCTGGAGAACGAAATCGATACCATGTCTATACAAAGTGTCATTCAAGATGAGGTAGTATTTTGTGTGGTGACGAATACGGTGGTGATCGTCACGGGATAGAGTGGGATGAAATCTTTGTGTCTGGAGAACCATGGGTTAGTATTGCTTATCAGGAACATGAATTCATCTGGGAATGAATCACTAGGCTCAGATTTCGTCGAAGCATAGGGAAGATCACACATTAGCTCAGCAAAGACCAAGGATTTATTTGACGTAGCTTTGGAAAATTCCAGATCAAACTCTTGTAGGATGACTATCCATCAGGAATACTTGCCCCCAAGCACCTGACGAGTTAGGATGTAATACATAGGGTTCTGGTCTACCAATACGGTGGTTGTGCAGAGCAAAATGTAGTGACAAAATTTATGAACAACAATGACTGTGGCCAATGCTAGTTTATCCATGTGTGAGTATCGAGTTTCGAAATCCATAAGATTCTTACTAGCATAGTAGATCATGTGCTCCTGACCGTCGGGATTCTCTTGCACCAAAACCATAGCGATGGTAGTAGTGGAGGTAGCAATGTATAAGAGAAAATCCTTTGAATAATCTGGGGGGTGTATCACAAGTGAGTGAGTCAGAGTGTGTTTGATATTGTCAAAGGCTCGTTGGGCTTGGTCATCACAAAAGAACGGAGTGTCCTTCTTAAGGAGATGCATATAACCATATGTTTTCTCTGCAAAATTGCACACAGAACGACGGAGAAATTTTTCCTTCCCTTGCAAACTTTGGATTTCTCGAAGATTGGTTGGGGCTGTTAGGGCTAGACTAGCGGCAATTTTCAAAGGATCTATCTAGATGCCATCCTTAGAAACTACAAAACCTAATAGGCATCCCGTCTGAACGCAAAAAACACATTTATGAGGATTGAGCCGTATGTTATAATGACAGCATCTCAAGAAAATGTCTCTAAGATTACCAGGGTGGTCCTCCTGTCGCTGTGAATGAGCTAGGAGGTCATCAAGGTATAGTTCTACAATATGTTTTATATCTTGAAATGCATAGAACATAGCACACTGGAAATTGGCTCCAGCGTTTTTCAGGCCGAATGGTAACTTCCTATATGTAAAGGTTCCCCATGGGCAAATAAATGATGTCTTGTGCTGATCGGTAAGTAAAATCTCAATCTGATTATAACCCGAAAATCCCTCCATAATTGAGAAGATGACACTTTCAGCACAGCTGTCAATAATCTGGTCGATACGTGGAGTGGAAAAGCTGTCTTTGGGACAAGCTTTGTTCAAATCTCTGAAATCGATGCAGACTCTAATGCTGCCCTTCTTTTTATTGACAGGGACAACATTTGATACCCATTCCGTCAGGGGTATGGGATAAATAAACCCTGCTTTTAGAATCTTTTCTATTTCATCTTTAATAGCTGCGGCTTTCCGTGGATAGACTTATCTTAGTTTTTTCCTGACAGGTTTTGAAGTGGGATAGGTTTTATTTTGTGAACCACAATGGATGGGTCTATCCACGGCATTTCTTCATACGACCGAGCAAAAACATCTCGGAATTCTTTGAGAAGTTCTCTATATGCTTCAAATTCTTCTTCTGAGTAGTTCTACCCAACATGAAAATGCTCAAGGGTGCCAGGATTGGTTGATATGTCAATTGGATTTGTTTGAGTAATGTTGCATAGGTTTCCTTCATAATCCATGTTCTACAAAAATATAGGAGTTTGAGGTGTTTTGACAATATCAGTAGTAAAAAGGGATGCAAAATCATGGTCTACCGAACTGGTATTTGGGAGGAACAAAGATCTATGATGATGATCCTCCCATATAGGTTCATTTGTACTCATAATCTCCATAATGGAATCATCTGAAGGGAAAGTCTGGGAGAGATAATCCAGAGTAGGAAGAGAGGGTTCTAACCAGTAGGGCAGGTGGTAAGGGTCCGAAGCCACCAGATGAAGGTCATTAGTGTGGTCATCGAAAAGGGTTTGGATAACATTGTACATTGCTTCATGCGGACTCAACAAGGTGGACCCAACAATTTGTTTTCCCTTTGGATCATAATCAAACAAATAAATCATATTTATCATCATCTTGTCTGTGTTAGGAGGGTTTGACAAAAACATCACCATAAGGGAAGAATCCTTCAGCATTCCTACCCCAATCGATCGGTAAGGAGGAGGGGACTGGCCTAACATAGGGATGTTATTAGCCATAGGGGTGGTAACATCCAACATACAGAAATCGATCTGGTCAATGGTTACAATCCTCCCAATATGTAGAAATTAGACGGTTCGAAATACCATCGAAGTGATAGTAGTCATGGCATAAAACCAATTTCTTCCTAATAGGAGGTCGTAGTCTAACGAGGCCTCTACTACTTCCACTTGAATGGAAACAGTTTTTCCCCCATGCTCGACGGAAAGGGATGGTATGATACCATGGGGCTGGAAAACTCATCCATCAAAAGCTTTCAGAGTCGTTGGTGATGTTACAAGCTCAGGAGAGCCAATAGCTTTCCAACAAGACAGGGACAAAACCAAAGTTGAAACTCCTTCATCTAAGACAGTTCTAAAGACCTTATTTTCGACTACTTTTGTTATGATTTGGAAAGCGATTTTGTGAGGTAGTCTAGACTTATAGCTCTCGACATTGAAATGAATCAAATTAGTGTTGTCCGGGTCTAAGGCTCCTAACGCGGTTAACAAGTTTTTGCATTGTGTAGGACAACTTTGGAGTACTTCCAAGGTCGAAATTACACATGGTTCCTGAGCAATATCTTCAACAACATTATAAAACTAGGCAGCTCAGGAATTAGGGTTAAAACAGCCTTCCTAAGAGTTCTCTTGGGTGGGCGCAAAACCATGTCGAGATTAGGTTTCTCGATGGTTAGGGGACCAGTAGACGAGGACTCGGGAGAACCAGTAGAGGGAGCTTATCCCAAAGAATAATTGTCTTCTTTCTTTTCTATGGGTTTGTCATAACTCTGAATTCGAGTTTGCAAATTAATAGTGTCTGAAGACATCATGCAAACTTCCTTTGAAGAACTAGAATTTCCCTTATTAGACATGTGGTCTATCAGCTGTTGTTGAGAGGGAAAAGGATCCGTAATAATTGCTAGCACGGGATTAGTTTTTAGAAATTGAGTGATTTCTTCACAACAAGGACACTCTTTCATGAAGTGGTCACCTCCACATAGCAGACATGGATAATTCGCTTTTATTTTCCCTTTATCATTCTCATTGATGGTTGGTTTTGGATTCTCCTGCTAGTTTCTAGGTTTTTTGTTTTTGGCTTTACCTTTATTTTTATTGTTGTTGGGCATTTGTGTACTCTGAATGGAATTTACCTTGGCTGAAACCTTGGGAGTTGAAGGAGTAGGGTGGAAGTTTGGGGTTGCTTGGCATATTTTGTTGTTGGTGGGGACTGGATTGAACCAAAAATCCCATCAATAGGGTTTTTTGCTGGTGGCTTGGAAGGATCGATGCTTGGGCGAGGAGCTTGACTGATCAAGTCATACAATGTTCCAGACTGGGAATATGCCAAGTCCAGATATTGGGCTTGACTAATGGCTTTCTCTTTGGTAACGACACCACCCATAGCCACATCTCAGGCGATTGGAGGCAACAGAGATTTAGTAAACCAATCAACTAACAATTGATCCAGGATTGGAGCCTTTATAAGTCTTCTTCTCCTTCTCCACTCATGGATATGATCGGATATGTGGGTGGAGGTGTTCTGACACAGAGAAGTTAAGAGATCTGTACCTGCTTCATAGTGGATAGGAAGCTAAAAGTGTGTAAGAAATACAGTTGCCAAAGAACCAAAATCCACAAACGAATGTTGCAGAAGTTCAATGTACCATTTCATGGCGGTACCGGTCAAAGTTCACTGGAAGAGTCTTAAATGAACTGAATCATCCATTAGGGAGTTCGAAGAACACCACAAATGGAATGTCATGACATGGTTTTTTGGATCATCTCCCTGCTTGCCATCGAATTTTGGGATGTCTGATGGTAACTTTACCAGAATGGGAGGCCACGAGGGGTTATGTCGAATGGGATCATTAATCAACTTGGACAAATCAAGCAAGTCCAAAGTTGCTAGGAAAGGTAACTGGCGATTAGGTTGTACGTACTAGTAGTATTGATATATCCAGTAGGACCATAAGTAGACTAATAGATAGGTTGTTGAAATGATTGTTGTGATGAAGAACCACTGGAATATCCACCCGTAGGGGGTTGATTTATAGGATCAAGACTGTTAGGACCATTGGAGCCTCCAAGAGGAGGACCTCTAGGGCCTCTGGGACCACCAAGACCATCGCCACCACCAGGACCACCTGGGCCACTAGGAGGAGGACCACCTGAACCTCCAGGACCCCTAGGAGGTAAAACTCTAGAGCCTCCAAAACCACTAGGAGGAAGGCCACCAAACCCTCCAGGACCATTAGGAGGAAGGCCACTAGGCCCCCCAGGACCACCAGGATCATTAGGACCATAAGGAGGAAAGCTGCCAGGCCCTCCAGGACCATTAGGCCCCCTAGAGGGAGGACCTCTGTAAGGTGGTCCTTCGGCACCCCCCATAGTATGTATAGGTATCCCTCCCATAGCTAGCATGTAGGACCAGTTAGGTTGCCCCCATGGTGTGAAAGTATTACTTGGATATGGAATTCTAGCATAAGGTATTCCTGTAGGGGTGGGTTGGTAATTGATATTTCCTACAGGTACTTGATTTGCTATGTAACCATACCCCTAAGAGGTTTGATTGGTTACAAGTTGTGCCCCCAAGGGCTTACTTGAACTGGATGGGGGGTTAACCACATTCGTATGGGTAGGAGGGACATATACTGTAGATTTATCTATACTAGAGGTCTATCCATGACTAGCTACAATTCCAGTGACATGTAACGTAGGTCGTGTCGGGGGTTTTCCCCCAGCATTAGAAGGTATCTATGAAACATGAATTGAATGTTGTTCCCCAAGTGCAAAAGACCCACGACGATTTGGAACATACATAATATGGGAGGTGGTGGGGTTGGTAGTTTGACCTGGATTATGTGGAGTCACAGTGTGATCTAGAATAGGTTCAATGGGTTTCATAGAATCAGCAAGTGAGCGATATCCCACAGGCCAAGGGTCCGTATTACGAGGAAAAACTGCTGAGCGAGGTGGTGGTGTACCCAATATGTTATCTATTTTATTCTCAAGTTCTCTTGCATGGAGAATAGCTTCCTGGTATTGTCTACGTTCTTCTTCATTTGGTGAAATATCTTCAGAAGAGGTTGAACGGGTGCCAAACGAAGCAATGGCCTGTCCCATAGAGGTATCCCAAAACGGAGCATTGGGACCATAATCTGGATGGGTAGTATCATCAACATGGTCTTCTATGGGGGAATGGAATGAAATATTAACCCTAGAAGGTTGTTGAACCAAGGGAGGACCATGCGAAGGATATGGATCTCTGCTTTCTGCAACCACATTTTCTCCCGTTGGGAGTTGGTATCAGCTCCTTAGTCGATCGTTTCGATAGGATATTCTCCTGAAACAGGAATAAAATCAGGTGGCAAGCCCTATACTCTTATAGATTGTATTAATTCAGCCTATTTGTACAGTTCCTATCTAACCTAGGGTTTCAAAACTAAAAAAAACACACCAAAAATTCCCCTACTCAAGCTACAGGCCAAACAAGCAAACTTAAATGACAGGAGGAGTTCAGATAGTCTGGTCTCTCACCAGGATTGTCAAGAAGGTGCCACTCATGATATACCACAAGGGTACGTGTGTATTAATCTCCCTGAATGTTTTTTTCGGTGTATGGCTCCAAGCAAGATGGCCAAAAGGATTTTCTTAGATAGATAGAGTATCCTAGTGGGGTCTCCCGATATACGCAAGGTACGTGGGAGCTCAAATAGGTAGTATTGTTGTCTAATGCACAACCGTTCACAAGGGGCATTCCTATATACAATAGAGTACATGAAGTACCTTTCTATATACCTCAAGGGTATGTGAAAGGCCGTTCGATATACCGATGGTACGTGGAATAACCACGTGAGTCCCGAGATGTAGTGCGGATGAGTAACGACAACTCCTACACTTAACAATGCCTGAACACGTCTCTAGCCTATCACTCAAATTGCTATGTAAATTTTAAGCCTATAACTAACGTTAATTTTAAGGTGGATGGTTAGGTGAATGCATGGAATTTTGACAGAAAAAGTAAAACCATGTCGATATGTAGATGCAAATATTTCACTTTACCGTTCGAGGTATGCCTACTTACGGGAGGGAGAGAGTATTTTCTTTTCATTTTGAAAACCAAAAATTCCCAAACAACTACTTTGAACAAATCAAATCCAAAGACAAGAAACACACTCCAAACTCTTTTTTCTTTTTGAAATCAATCAGATGGGTAAGAGTCTCTTTTCCTAAAAGAAAAACAACAAGCACTCTACATGCATATGCAATCTATTTTTTCGATTTTTCTTTTAAACATGGATAGATCTAAATTAAAACTACACTATTTTTTCTTTTGATGAGATAGTACTAATGCAAGAGAGACAAAAGAAAAAAGGGAACCTGAAAGCTTGTGAGGCTAATCATAGATCTAGTGCCCTACCTAATCTCAACAAAAAAAATTCTTTTTAAAAGTAAAAAGAAGTCCTCTATGAAAAAAAATGAAATTAAGATGATAAACAAGTGGCTTTTCTTTCAGCATTTATAAATTAAACGAAAATAGATCTAACTGAAACCTGAGCTTTCAACAATTCCTTTCAGAATCACAACCAACAAGCATGAAAGCAAACGAATAATCAACAAGCCTAACCTAGCTTTTGAATTCTTTCAACCAAACAAATTTTACCACAAAAATTTCAACCATGACCATTCTGATTCAAACAAACTAGCTTGATAGTGCAGGGCTAAAAGCAAGCAAACTCTACTTTTGCAAAAAATTACAAAAAGAAAGTTCTAGAATAAGGCCTACCTAGCATCGCACTGGAGGGGTCTTGGACAGAGCAGTTCTGGATGAGCATCGCTTCTGGATCACTTCACTCAGGTGATGGCACCATTTATGGCTAACAGGGTTCAAGCGGTGGCACCACTTATTACGTATAGCACATGTACGGTTCCTTGAATAAATCCAAAACACAAAGAGAATGAGAATCCAAGTCAAAAATTGCTCAAATCAAGGTAAATACTGATGAATTGACAATAAAATAGAGCATATAAAGTCACAGTAGTTCAGATCTGAACAGATCTAAAAGTTTTAAACCAAACTTCACTAAGTCAGATGGCAGATCTGACTGAAGAGAGTTACAGACTAGAGCCTGGATTCATACAAGTGTTCAAGGACTGAGGAAGATCAGATCAACTAAAATTTGCTTTGCTCCCCAGCGAACTCACCAGATTTGTTGTCAGGAATATTGCACCTTCTGTGGATAGAAGCTATTCCTCTGGTCTGAATGGTTCAGATCTAGAACAAATGAGTGAACGACAAAGGATGAAGACCTTCCCTAAATGTTGTAAACACCTGGAATAATGCTTTGATTATTAACCTATGTATCTGCAGAACATGTCAAACAAACAAGAACATCAAAGCTACCAGAACATTATTCACACATCCATACTAGTGACTAAGGAATCCAGTAACATATACATCTAAGATCAGTACAGCGGATATGTGGGATGGAAATCAGCTTTGCATTAACAAATGAATGAAGAAGCTTACAACCATTTCCTTAGTGTTTACAAACTCCTCCACAAGACAAACACCTCATCCCTGATAGCTCCAACTTGCTCTCTTGTGCTCTCCAATGGATTGGGCTAGATAGTCAATTCAACAGCATAACATTACCATTCAGTTCTCTCCCTCAACTATGGATATGAGATTGTATTTATAGGGCTCAATGGATAGGGATAGTTTTGAGAATTATGGGTGAGGTGGCCATAAGATCCTACCAAGAGGGATTGTTAACCTAAAAATCCCCCACATAGCTCTCAATGGCCTACACCACCCAAGGACACCATCTTACAACACTCATATCACTCCATTAGACCTTCCATTAGACCCCCACAACTATAAAATAGCCTAAGGATGAAGAAAAAGGGCTAAAATCCCCAAAAAGGAGCCCAAAATAGCCCCCCAGGAGCTAAGGCCCTCAAAAAGGGCCTAAAACCCTAAAAGGGGCTAAATTTAGGGGAAAAGGGGATAAAATCCCAAAAAAGGGGCTAAAACCCTGACCAAGGGCTTAAAACCCTAATACCCCTTGGAAAAGCTATAAAAGGAGGATGGGGGGTCACTCTCAAAACACTTCTCCCATTGCCTATTGTTATGCTGCCCATGGATGCTTTGAGACCTTTGCCTCTCAAACCACCCACACTCCCTCTCCTCCATCTCCATTTCCATTTGAGCCATTGCTCCCCAACCAAGAGAGAAAGGCTTCCAGAAGCTAGGGCATGGTGGCCCATTCCCACTAGAGAAGGTTTTTGCTTAACATTGTTTGCAGGTTTTTCCATTGTAGCTTAGGTTTATTTTACAGGTTTTGAAGGTGGAACCCTAACCCGTGTTTGCAGAGGGGTTCATCAACATTGCTTCTATTTCTTTCTGTCATTGGCTTAGCCTTAGTTTAGTTTACTGTTATTTACGCTTGGTTTTATTTTTTGCTCCTAGTTTACATTTCCGTTTCGTTTTTCTGCATCTACCATTAGTAGGAACCTACCCTTCTGTCCTATAGACAGAAGGGAGCCATTCCTACCCCTGTAGCAGGGTGAAATCCTTGCTACAGAACTGGCGACCATACCAGGTCGATCCCATAGGATCCCTAGGCCAAAATTTTGATTTTTCAAGTTTTTTCAATTTTACCCTAGTTTTCAAAAATTTCTTGTTAAATCTGTCTTAGATTCAGTTTATTTCTTGTTTTAAGTACTGTCGAAGCCTCTGCTAGGAAAAACTGAGTCGTATTGACCACAGTACTAGTTACTGTCAGCCAGATCTGACTCTGTCCCACCAAAAAACCCCAATCCGGAGCAAGGCGCTCTTATCGGGGAAAAAGGTGAGACTGGGGTGCACTTAATGGGAAAACAGTGCAACTTCAGCCCAGAATTTCAAGTTGCGGCTGTTTTTGCATTTTGTGCGACCCCCTCGCTCATTTCTGAAAAAATATCACGGCCCCCTTGCCATATTTGGTCAAAAATGTGCGGCCTGTCAAATAGAACTTTAATTTGAATTTAATAGACTGTAAATTTCAGTTTCAGAGGACTGTTAGTGCGGCCCAACCGCCTCTGTCCACCACTGCAAGTCAATTTCATTTCCTGTTTTCATTTTCTGCATTTTATTTTATGAACAATGTGTAAATGTTAAGCAAATCATTATGGCTTAATAAAATGAACCTAGTCTAACTAAAAGCATCTTAAAATCACCGATATTGCTTCCCCTTCCTCCTCTACCCAGTCATCACCCTCCGGGGTATTCTGGGATACAATGAAGGGCAAGCTCGTATAGATCTAGGCACTCCATGATATTGTTCCAAAACCATTAAAAACCGAGTGACCTGGAAGGTAGAGGGGGTAGAGAAGGAGGGCTTCTCACGGTGCTAAGTGTCCTCCCTATTGACCAACCTAGCATCCAGGAGGTGACCTGAGGATCTACGAATGGGCTTAGTCCCATTGTGTTGAGAGCCCAGCATCTTCTCTTGGTTGAAGAGGAATATCTCTGTGAGGTAGACATCTAGTGAGGCCAGCAAACGTTCAGGGTTAATCATTGTACTTGTTCACAATTTATGTTTACTTATGCTTGCATACACAACCACAATGACATTAACTCTACCATGATGAATTCATAAACCATATTGCAGCAACCAAATACTAGAAAAAACAAGCAAACAAATACACCATACCAACTAATTAACCCAACTCAGTTCATGACGCTGAGTAAGCCTTAAAATTTACTAATTTACACTAAGTTCAAACAACTTTGCAGTATTTGAGGACATAAGTCCCTGATTGCTTCAACTGTGGGAAGTACTTGGGCTCTGCCCAGAAACTCATTGTGAGGAGTACCACAGGAACCCCAAAGTAGCTGGCCGCTGAGAGGAATTTCCAAGCGAAACAGGCAATGACCCCTTTCGATTGAGTAGAAGCACCTATGAGGAACAAGCCAAGCACTATCTTTTGACAGTCTTGGTGGAAAAGTGACCACCTACATCCAATAGGAAGCCACTGAAACTGAGGTCCAAATCTCATTACCATCAGTTTCACACATAAAATAAAGCACAATTGATCGTCCACGCTCTTCCTCAAGCCTGAGAGGTGAACCACCACCATTCGGAACAATCGATCGGCACCATCAAAGCCATTCTTAGCGATCTCCCACACCATCAGAGGGCCACACAGGCTCTGATTCTGATTCAGACCCATATCAGTCTGAACCAGACCTCCACACCGCACCATCTAGCCCCATGGATAATACAAATCCGAATCCATTTTCTGGCCTAACCTTAGCAAGTGGACCCATGTCCACATCACAACCTGTTACCCATAACCTAGCAAGTGGCCCAAGCACAGTCATGCAGACTGTCATTAGCTAGCTGCCACCACCTATAGTGACCAGCCAACCTGGCCCACTTACAACACATGGAGGCAGTGGCCCTTCTACACAAACTGCCCATCCTGCCACATAGGGGGGCAGTGGACCATCCACCTACATTGCCCCTACTATCATACATGGGAGAAATATCCCCGCCACTCATACTATCCCACCCACAACACTTGGGGGCATTGGCCCATCCATAATGGAGCCACCGCAAGCACCCCCAGCCGTGTAGATGCACTATGCACCTGCAAACCCCACCACCATCACATCCCCATCCCACATCAACTTGGGGTCAAACGTGCCTTTCATGGCTCATCTGGACTTGCCTGATTTGGCCAGATTAAAAAATGACCCCATCTGCCACCAAACTTTTTGGCCACCTATGCCAACTAAGCTGCCATCAAACATCCCCAAGTTTGAAGGCAAAGTCGGGTAATGTCCCCAAAACCACATAATGACATTCAATCTATGGCACTCATCCAATAGCATCATAGACAACTCCATTAGGTTGAGGCTATTCCAATGCACCCTTACAGGTGTTGCGGCCAAATGGTATATTGAGCTGCCACAAACCAAGTACCCGGAATTCAACTCCCTATCCTTCATGTTCCTACAGTATTTCCAACTCCCTGTCAAATATGATGAGGGGGTGGAGATCCTACTATCCTGCCATCAAAGCACTGCCACTCACATAACTGACCATATCCATGAGTGGCGAGGACACCGTAGTCTATGCAAAATCCAACTATACAAAAAGATCTTCTTGGATTGGTTCCTTAAGACTTTGCTCCCACCCATCGCAAAGGATGTCGCATCTGAATGTCCCCAATATAAAGAAGATGCCATACTAAAGGCCCAGCAATTTGACCTCATCTATGCCTAGTCTGGATACTTGTATACCGTCATTCCAGATGCTCCCCGTCCAAGTACCTCCTACCGCGATGCACCGGGGGCATCCCACGCTGCGGATGACATCATAGAGTCGGTCTCTCAACAACCACAGCCTCGACCGACACCACCTGTCGTTACACCATAACCAAGCAACACTGCTAGTGTTGCTTACCAAAACCAAGCCCTGGACTATGCTAGAATGATGTCCCAGTTCGGAGCAAAAACTTCTTATGCACAACCTATGCCACCGCAGCAAGCTCAAGCCATGGCTTGGCCAACACAGCAGTATGTGGGGAAAATTCCCATGTTTGTGGCACCACCACCCCCACAAATCGACTATGCACCACTAGTGCAACTAGTGCAAGCCCCCACCCCTGCTCTACCCGCTCCCTTGGGACAAGTGTTCACACAACAAAACCATCCCAACCATCCTACCCCACCAATCAACAAGGGAAATCTAGAAACAACCGACCCCACAACCAAGGCAATAACCAACTACAGGGAGGCGATCAACAACCAAACCCTCCCAACAATGATGCAGCAAACCGGCCAGCCCAAAACCCTCCACGACAAAATCCACCAGTACGCAATGCCCCATTGCACACAAACCAACCATGTACACTCTATGATGTCTATGGGCATTACACATTTGAGTGTCCCCTCATGGCTCGTGCTAAGCAGGCCATTCAAAATGAAGCCCAATAGGATGCCAATGCTACCAATCAAGCCCAACCCAACCAGGCACCACAAGGACCTCCCCCCATGGTGCTTCAAAACCCACTACAAGTCCAAGGATTAGTGGCAACCACACCCCCTCCCCAGGCCAATCCCAATGCTCCGGGGGCACCGCCCACAGGCGAAACATGTGTCCACCACCTGCTAGCCAGACCACTGAAGAGGTCAACTAGTTACAGACTAGACGAAATCAGTACGATACCACCACTGAACCTACCGATTCATCAACAGCATCCATGTCTAAGACAACCAACCTACCTCTCTAGTTACCCCCATTCTTGTGCCCCCCCATACGTAGAATTTCCAATAATCCCACAGCTAGAGCTGCAGTCAGCTATAGCATTTTGGATGATTTGGCCCAAAATCCAATAGCCATGTCCGCTCTTGAGGTGCTTAAAACGTGCCCAATGCAGCGGAAAGCCTTACTAGCCGCTCTAGGGGCAGTAGACCCCTCTGACTCCAAATTGATCACCTTTGACACAGAGAACGGGGAACCGTGTATGCCCTCCACTATCGCCTTTCAAATCCCAGTGTCCATCTGGAATTTGGTTGTGCACGAATGCATAGTGGATGAGGGGCCATCCACGTGCGTCATGTCTACCTTGGTTTGGCAAAAGCTTGGATCACCAATTTTGCAACCGTCCTCCATGACTCTACGGGCTTATGATGGACATCCCACTAAAGCCCAAGGAATCCTCCCTCATGTCCCCATCACATTAGTCGGGAATACAGTCTTGATTGACATCAAAGTCATCAACACTCAACTGGACTACAACCTCCTCCTTGGGAGGAGTTACATGTATGACATGTGAGCAGTCGCATCAATTGTCTTCTGCCACATGATGTTCCCCCACGAAGAGAAGATCGTGACGGTTAACCATCTCACTTACCATGATCCACAAGGGTTAACAACACCTGCCAATGTTATCCCTACCATCACCACCATTGAGCTACAAGTGGCAACCACACATGCTAATGTCATCCCTGCAACCAACAATGTGGTTGAAAACACACCAGCCTCCCCACCATAGAATGTGGGCCCTAGGTTGTTTACCGATCCCACCATGACGACTCCTTTCTCATTGTGTCACCACCACCAACACAAAAGCAAACTACGAACTTGTGCATGGTCTTGTCAAGCACCACTACACCCAAACAACAACCGCAGCCGCAGCCCCAACCACAACCACAACACCGTCTGCAGCCACAACACCAATAGCAGTCACAACATCATCCATAGCCGCAGCACTACGTGCAACCGCAACCACAACCTCACCCCCACATGCAACTAGCAGGGAGTTATCTGGGCTCATCTCTAGTCCATACAATTCCCTTCCTCTTTCCCCCACCTGATGTCATGAGCAAGCCAATCATGGCCACCTTAATCCTACCCAACTTTACGTTGGGGATCCCGGTGTGATATCTTGATCCACCAGCTCAACCAACAATGCCCCAGGTTGTTTTAACCCCGGTGCAACCTATCACAGTTGAGTCTCACCCTCCACCCGGTCTGCACAAGCCAACCACTGCACCTGCACTAGAACAACCCCAACCCAAAAGAGCCAGGGGCAAGAACACCAAATCCACTGCAGAACTGCAACAAGTCCCACCTTGTGCCGTCTACAAACAATAGGGCCATCCAACTTAGAATTTCCCTGAAATCCCAGCAATCTGTGCACATCTGGATGCCATGGATACGAATGAAAACTTTCCTATGGTTGAACTCCCAACCGCACCAATAGTAAGGAACAAGGCATTGAGGACAAACCATGCTTGTGCCCTTTGTGGCTTGTATGGACATTAATCCCACCATTGCCAAGACTTACCTGAGTTTTGAATGGCTCTCGTTGACCTTTGTCACCATTCCCTTGAGTCTGAGATCACCTTGATTGAAGAAGTTCACCCCCCACCACCTTCTTCAGACACCATGTCCATTTACATGATGTCCAGTTCCACCAACCTGCTCATCTCCTCCTCCACCGATGGTCCATCAAACCTGTCTCTTCGTTGCTTCAGCAACGATGAGAAGATACTTGAAGCTCTAACCACCCCGCAATACCCATGGGATGACATGCACCATCGCTCGTTCTTCCTCTCGGAAGAACTTGTGTCGCAGTCGGACCAATTTTCCGTGGAGACCAAAGATTTCATCCATGGGAAGGTTGACTGCTTCAAGAACAATCCCAGCACCTGATGCCTTTGAAGAAGGGAACATGGCGAACATTTCGCCAACCATTAAAATTGACATCTCACCCAATTCTAAGATCGTTGAAGAAGTCATGCTGGGGGCATCATGCTCCCTAGAAGAGATCGACGCCTACACAGCTCTCTTCCAAGAATTCCATGACATCTTTGCTTGGTCATACACTGAAATGCCCGTCTTAGATCCATCCATCGTGGAGCATCACATCGACACATGGCCTGATGTGGCACCTATATGCCAAAAGCAACAACCCATCCATCCATCCAAAGTGGCTGTAGTGAAAGCCAAGATAGAGAAGTTGCGCACAACCGGCTTCATTTATCCCATCGCATACACAACTTGGGTTTCTAATCATGTTCCCATGAATAAAAACAGGGTACTATTCACGTTTGCACAGACTTTCGCGATCTCATTGGGGCATGTCCCAAATACAACTTCCCCACACCGTTCATCGATGTGTGCAGCGGACATGAAGCCTTTTCCTTCATGAACGGTTTTTCCGGGTATAACCAAATCCAAATCCGGAAAGAAGACCGTTACAAAACAGCATTCACAACCCCATGGGGCACATTCACGTACTGGGTCATTCCCTTTTGACTCAAAAATTCTGGAGCCACCTTTCAGCGTGCCAGGACACACTGCTTCCACCACATCATTCACATTATGTTGGTTTGTTTCGACAACCTCATCGCGCGGTCACAGAAGCAAACACAACACATAGACGACTTGCGACAAGTCTTCATACAATGTCGCCAATACAAAATCCACTTGAACCCGTTCAAGTGTGTTTTTTGTGTCCCCACGGGCTGTCTATAAGGATTCATCATGTCACACAAAGGATTGACCGTTGATCCTCGAAAATTCCAAATGAATTTCCCTCTAACATCACCTCTTTGAGTGACAGCGTTTCAACTTGTATTATAGTTTTTTCCATTTTTTGTTTTACACATTTTTCCAAATTGAGTCTTATGTATCATTTCCTCTCACTACTTCAGATGGATCACACCTCAGACCGGTATATGGGATTTGCAGATGGAGCAAGTAGATGAACTCCGAACCTTGCCTTGTCTGCATGGGTAATCTACTCCCCATCACACGAGTTGATCCACATCGACGGAATATGCATGGGCACCGCAACCAACAACCAGGCAGAGTATGATGGTGTCAATGGCCTCTTGGCCACCGCTCTTCAGTTAGGAATTCACCATCTCGATGTCTTCTTAGACTCCCAGCTGCTTGTCTCTCAATTGAACAACCACTACCGAGTTCATGATCCCTGCCTCTTTAGAAAGTACCTAAGCACTAAACAGATGAGTAGAACATTTGAATCCATCACATTCACACATGTTCCCAAGAACCTCAATAGTGTCGCAGATCAAATGGCTAACGATATTCTAAATTGGCACATCCACAACAGCATATAGGAAACATACAACCATAACATAATGCACAATCATGTATAAAAATACACACAAAGTGTAATAATACATCACATAGCCATTTAAATTCCACAGCATAATAAAAAGACTCATATAATAAAACCATAAAAGCGCATCCACGTGCATCAAAATATATATATAGATATAAATCGATCAGTCGCATGTCCAAAACATGTCCAATACAAAAATGAGAAGCCACATATGCTTTCTCAATAGGATATACATAAGCGACACAAAAACCCCTGAGTGCACCAACGCACTAGAGATAGCCCCACTAGGCTCCTAATCCAACTCAGACCCATCATCAGACTCAGTATCATCATCTTCCGAAGAGGACTCATCCTCTGCAAGAAGACCACCTCTCGCCATCCAGTGAAAGTGCTCGCAAGCCACCTCCATCTTCCTCATCACACCAGTCAACTCTGGAGGAAGGTTGTGAATAATGGCAATCATGTTAGTACTCGGGTGCTACCGGCCAACATCCGGCATGCCAGTAGCAAGCTGCTCCATATACGGCACCAGTCGATCCATATCTCGCTGCCATCTGCGGGAGCTCCCGGAAGGAACCGCCACAGGAGGTGCAGTGACAACCCGCCTCCGATGCCCAGGTGATGAGTGAGAGCCAACATCTACATGTACAAACAAGGACAACATCAGTCCACATATATCAATGTGAAAACCACTAACCAGTTCAACTATACTATTCATAAAAATGAACATAAAAACATCAAGCATACATACCAGCTGGTCCCCACGCCTGACCAGGAGGTCGCGGAATCTCAAGGTCTCCCTAGAAATCCATACCCGCATACATGTACTCCTCGATCACCATAGGAAGCTGGAGCCACTACTCCAACAACTCCTCCGTAAAGAAGCAGCCCACTCTTCCGCCACTCTTGCGAATCATCATCTGGGACCACCTATACATCCTCAGCTCCCGCGGACCACTGTCCTGCACAACTCGATGAGGACGAAGTGTAGGTAATTTCTCAAAGAAGAAAGTACACAAGAAGGAGCCAAAGCAAAAACCAGTGCCAGTAGTCTTCGACTTGTTCAGCTGACATCGAACAGCCTGCAGATACATCTGGCCCCATGCATAATATGTGCCACCTATGGCATGCTCTACTAACTACAGCTGACCACCAGAAATATTGTGGCTCCCCGTGGAATCCAAGATATGTTGCAATAGGGTCCCCACCGCTCGTGTGGACAACTCCTCAATGTCACACATCAAGATGTAAGAGTCATGCACATACGCCGTATCATAACAGTTCCGATCACACAAATCCTCCAATGTCTCCCCCCATGACAGCACAGATACTAATTCACCAACCAATCCCAATATAGGGAGCCCAGTGATGAAGTATACATCCTCCAGATTAATCTCAATGCGCTGGCCCTGGAAGAGGAACACCTCCTCAGCAACATCCCAAAAACCTATGAGTGTTTGCATCAGCAAATGCAAACTCCGCATAAGCGGTATCCTCATAAATTTAAGCAACCCACAGCAGGCTAGTGTATCTCTAACACCCTTTTCACGTAGGGATGCATCTCTGACACTCTTGTAGTCTCTCTCCCTCCATTTGATCTCCACCATCCTACACAAGCAAAAAACCCTAATGTCAGCCAGTGCCACCATCAAAAAATCACCCAAAAGAGGCTAGGGGGCACCTGTTTGAGAAAAAGTAGCACCCGGGGTGCTCACAACTACCCAACAGGTGTGCCCAGGGTGCACCTTATCCCTCGAAATGTGTGACCTAGTCCCCATGAAACCCCAACATGCTCATGGGGGGCCTCCAGGTGACCAAATTCAGCAAATAAACCATCAAAATGAAGAGGTTCAGTGAGAGCTTTTACCTGCAAGTCGTGGCTCGTGAAACCATCGGTCAGATCAAAAGAAATCAGCAAATGAAGAATTAGGGAACACCTCTCCAACTCCACAATGAACAGTGACAATGACACTTCACCATGTGGACCCCCCCTCTTTTATAGGCCCCATTTGACCTAATATCTTCCAATCGACATAACAGGACCATACAGACTCCGTTTGAGATGTCATTTATGCCACTGGTTTCAGAATTCTGCCCCCTATATTTTTAGGAGACCATTGTCTCATGTTCAATAACTCAATTTCGAGACCATTTCCCACAAGTCACCTCGATTTACAAGCCATGACATGATGATGTGAGTGTCTACGGACCTATACTTGTATCACACCTCATGACCGCATCTCATGCAAGTTTTTGGGCCACCGCCCGTTAAGGACTGTAATTTTAGCTTTTATTTTGCATTTTTAACACAAAGTTGTCTTTTCCATTCACCGCACTTGACGCGGACATCTGGACCATCATCCACAAAAAAATTTACTTTTCTTACATGTATTTGGCATATAAATGCCTCTGGACTTGTACTCACGGCACATGTGGTCAAGTTCATCCACCACAACACACACACACGCTCTCTTGACCTAAATCCGAGAGCCACCTCGGTTTGTGTGCCTCTACCGCACCGACTCGCAGGCCTCTACCAGGATCTATCCCACGCATGTATTGGTATGTTTGAGAGCCTTATACTCCATCCATACTGCGTGGATGACCTGTGGACCTCTTTCCACCGTGCCGACATGGGGCACCGCATGTGCCACCATCGTTTGATCACATTGGAGTTTTGTTTCAGCTCTTTTTTTACTCTTTAAAACAATGAAAATATTGTCGAGCACAGCTGCTTCCTTTCCCGCTTGCTAAAGTATAGGAAAGGACGTCTACATCATCTTGTTTATCTCCTTTTGCGAACCATGTAGACCATCTCATGACTCAGGACCTCCTTGGCACACTCAAGCCAAGACCGTTCCCCTCTGCATACTTTTATGCTTTCTCGGGCAGAGGGGCCACACTTTACAAAAAATCTCACCACTAGTTGTCGTTAAGCTCTTTTCCAGCCGTCTCAACAAGAAAATATTATCGAGCAAACTTGGTTTCATTCATGCTCATAAAAGTATATGAATGACCGTCCAGTCAATATAGGTTTAACCTCTTCCGTCCTGATTGGACTACCAACGGTAAAGAAGTCTCTCATCCCCTACAGGATGGTCGAGCTCTCCTATGTATACTTTTATCCTTTTTTGGGCACAGGAGACTACCAACGAAAAATATCCCCCACTAGAGTCTTCTTCATGATTTTAGACTATCTAAAAGTGAAAGCACCATCAATCATTTACCTTCTCGGGCTCGCCAAAAATCCACGAGATCGTACCATAACGGTGTCCCTAGAGACCACCCCACAGAAAACAGTTTGGCAGCATTCCCACATTGGGTCGCCTTTGTTTAGAGTACTCTGCAATGTGTCTTCCTTGGATTCCATCAGTATCAAAAGTGTCCACCTCCTCCAAGTATTTCCCATCTGCAGTGACATTCCTAGTATTACAGCTATGATCCCATTCCCATGAGTCAGTTTCATTTGCTTCCTATTCCGCCCCGTCACCATACTCTGAAAAAAGAAAGTTTGAGTCTCCCACTCCCCCCTACCCTTGTTCAATTATTTGCCTTCCCTCCCCTCCCCCCCCAATTCAGTGAGTCAGTCCACAGATTGATTCAAACCTTCTGGTTTTATCCCTCGCGCTCCTCGTCAAGGAAACATCATTGCCTTGACTAAGGGTAGGTCTCCCTCTGTTGGTGCCAGCACACATATTCCAGAGGATAGACCCAGAGTTCCTTGTACCTTGGCTTCATTAACATCATTGATGAGTTCCTTGGACCACTTGAGAGGAGTCCTTAGTGCCTCTTGGGATGGTTGTTTCTCACGTGCTCGACTTCAACTTCATCATCGCATCGTTGAGATTCGTACAGGGTTTGTTCCGCACAGTACTTGGTTGAAGACCCTGGATGTCACCTGACTCTATAACATTGGTGAGTCCACTTGAGGGACCTAAATAGGTCATGTCCCTTGTGATTTTTGGGTTGCGTTGGAGACAGTGTTCAGAAGCCCCAATAGTGCTTCAATATACCTTTATGATTGATACAACATACTTGTACCACAGAGACTCTGACTCTCAATTAGCGAGTCCACATAGCTATGTACCAGATCCAGCAGACCGTCAGTCATGAAGATATAGCATTCCATGAGAATGCCATGGGTCCAATATACCAGATCAGTATTCTATTCAGCCTCGCATAGAGGCAACCAGCATTTTAACATCAGTTGTATATGATTGGCCCGTGTATTTTAGAGCATAGATCAAATGATTCTTTTGACATTGTCACGAGCATGGGAATGCCCGCCTCGTCCATATACATGTCACACATTTATTGTATCTCACCCATTGATGGGAACCAAATTAATACAAAAACCAAAATCCACCATGCCCTAGCCCTGAAAGCACCACCTCTACACAGCAAATCCTATGATGTACGTCATCCATACGTTGAGCTCCTACCCTCACACATTAGGAGGCAATCTATTAACTCAAAAATCCCCCACATAGTTCCCACTGGCCTACACCACCCAAGGACACCATCTTACAACACTCATAACACTCCATTAGACCTTCCATTAGACCCCCACACCTCCAAAATAGCCTAAGGATGAAGAAAAATGGCTAAAAACCCCAAAAAGGAGCCCAAAATAGCCCCCTAGGAGCTAAAGCCCTCAAAAAGGGGATAAAACCCTAAAAGGGGCTAAATTTAGGGTGGAAGGGTCTAAAATCCCAAAAAGGGGCTAAAACCCTTTGGAAAAGCTATAAAAGGAGGGTGAGGGGTCGCTCTCAAAACACTTCTCCCATTGCCTATTGTTATGCTGCCCATGGATTCTTTGAGACCTTTGCCTCTCAAACCACCCACACTCCCTCTCCTCCATCTCCATTTCCATTTGAGCCATTTCTCCCCAACCAAGAGAGAGAGGCTTCCACAAGTGTTACGGAGATAAATTCCTATGGCTTGGGGTACCACAACAGACAGCTTGACTCCAGAAATCAATCCTTTCCAGTATGCAATAGAAATTAAATGTCTAACACTAAAGGATCAGACCTCGAACCTTATTCTGGGTGGTTGAAGTAGATCCCCGTTGAGATTTCCAATCTTCAGTTTGAATTGATATATTACTTCCTCAACAACAAGTAAACAATACAAGCATACTATATATCATGGTGTTAGATCTATTCTAGCATATATAATCAATAATGTAAAAGCATTTGACATAATCCAATGGATACAATATTCATTCAAATACACATTATTGGACAGGAAAAGATATTTCTATTAATATAAATCAGAGATTACAAGATAGATACAACCTCTGACAGCACGTCTGCGAATCGGAGAAACTGAATCCCCCACTTGGGCCTCCACCACTTCAATCCTCCATCTCTCGATAGCAAGCTCACAAGCAAAAGGAAAGCTTGGGAAGAACACAAAAGTGCTCCAAGGGACAAAGGGATGCAGACTTAAGCATAAGTTCCGGCAACAACGGACTATAGTTTCTTGGCTCTCAATTCTCTCTTCTTGCCTTCAATGTACCAAGGGGTTCCTTATATAGCTTTCAAAGGGATAATGAAAGGTCGAATCCGAGCGATCTCAAGGCATATGGAAGGCCAGGAGTCAAATGAGTCAGATCCATGTCAAGGAAAACTCCAAAAGGATTTGGATTATGCACACATCCCGATGTACACGGTTATATGGGTCAAACCCGCGTATGTACGCGCTTATAGGTTTAAAAGCCGCGTATATCATTTTTCATATGTTTTTAGGGATGATCAAGGAAACATCAAAGGACAAAAAATGGTCCATGGGGTCCAAGGAGTCTGCAGCGGGATAGGGGAAGCCCATACAAAGTGTGATTCACCTAGAGTGGTGAAATCCGCTATAACATATGCCCCCTAATGTGTGAGGTCAAAGGGGTCATACGATGGCCGAAATATATTATAAGTCCATCCCAGAAGTGGAGTGATGAAGGATCCCAAATGGAAGACCAGCCACCCAATCAGCATAGTACAATAATACAACTCTGCATATAACTGTAAGTACATATAGCAATCCCGGATACATTAGAGTACAATGGCCATGAATATGCATAATACATGATATCACATATGTGGTCATTGCCACATACAATATACATAGATCAGAATCTCCATGATGAATATATACAAAGGACCATGATCTCCATAATGGCTGAAGATATACAATAGATCAAGATCTCCATAGTGGCTGGAAATGTCTAACATATACTGGAACCAAGTCACGAGAGCTGAAATCTCATGAACACTGGCACGATCAAGGAGGTAGCATATAAGAGATGCCACCAATCTGGAAAGTCTTCTACACAAACCGCTACGAGTACATGTCCTACTACGCGAATAGAGGTGTCGAGGTCGAACATAGTAGTCCATCATCTGATTATCGGTCATTGATGTATACCATTAACAGACGCGAGATCACCCACCGATAATGAAAATGGGAATCAAGGTACTAGAGTGCAAACTAACAAGTGTGAATCACTGTGTTGAGGTCGAACACTTGAGAGGATCCATTCATCAGGGGACATTGATGTATTCCCAAGAAACTGTCGATGGCGAGAGAACCTGCCACTGATGACTGCAAGTCTCAAGGCACTCAAAATTACTCTAGATTCCAATCCCAGAATAAATGATCTGAATTCGATGGGATGAAATCCGCTGGAAGGAGGGAATTAAGGCATCCCCCATCATCCAACACGAGGTACTCAGCAAAGCTGTATAATGTGGAAGGACTCGATCATATGGTGCACGAACTAGTAACTGTACCGGGAATGGCCGACATGCAAAGTCAAGATAACTGAGGAATGGTTGACACAGGTTTCAACTTCCTTCGAACAAGAGCATAACGACGTATGGTGACTAAATGAAGGCAGCATAGACTTGATATACAAACTGGGACATCTCTGTGACACAGGAGGCATCAACAGAGGCTCCATAGGGACTGGAAGCTTAACTAGTCGGTGGAGATAAACTCAGATAAACGAGTACAGCTCCTAAAGTCAAACTAAAACCCAACCAATGGATGTGATATACAGTGCTCTGTTCGAAGGTGACACGACTCGACAGCTGCCAAAGATAACATCTTTCCTTGTCCAACTTTTTGGTTTTTTGATTTTTTTTTTTGACCTTTTCAGTTATTTGAAAAGATTGAAAAAAGAATAAACTAGATTTATAGTTACAAGC
>LPNX010415332.1:305449-316617 GCA_001517045.1 Pseudotsuga menziesii | reverse complement strand
GTGTAGGATATCGACACTCGGGGGAAAATCCCCTCCCGGTAAAAAGGGAATCAAGCTGTGAAGGATATAAAAAATGGCTTTGCATGGCTAGACATGAGACAAGCTCGGGATATATGGCTGAAACACAATGTCAGGGGAGCCAGCATAAAGCTCAATAAGGCAGGCAAAGCTCATGATAATGCATTCACAACTTGACATAAGGGAGTCCTGAGGGAAATAGGCCAGCATAAGATCAAGAGGAGTATGAGGCTCTTGCGAAATGTCATGGAAGTACTATACAACGGTCTCCCACACCCTAAGGGAGACAACATCGGCATGGGAACCAAATGCAAATAAGGCACTAACTAGGGTACCCATGTAAGGTGAAGCTCTACCACTCATATCATGCCACTTCTAAAGCAGCAAGAAGGTTCCATGACATAATAGAGTGGGTTCGTACCTAAGGACATGGTGATATGGTCATAAGGTCATGCAAAATGCAAATGGTGGTGAACCTAACCTATATGCCAGTTTAGACATGATACCTGAGATCGACACGAATGGGTCAATCCAATGGCTGAAACAGCACTGAAAAAGGTCTTCTACATCACAAATTAGGTCAAAAACGGTCCAAAATGGTTAGAAAATGTCGAAACTATAGGAAAGGGGGTAAAAAATTTCAAACATTTGAAAATTTTTCTATAAATAGTAAAAAATATAAATCATTTGAAACTTTTACCCATTTAAGCTCTGATTTTCAACTGCAAATTCCAGGAGATCCAGTCAGCGGAATTCACAACCATTTCTTCCAGGTATTTACTCATGCTCTCCTTTTGCATTTTGATATATTTTTTGTAATTTTTCATGGTTAAATGAAGTTTTTAAGCCATCCCAAATTGTGCGTTGCGGCCCATGTGGATATCGAAGCTTTTTCCGCGTATAGGGCTGGCTATACGTGGAAAAGGGGCTAAAACCCGCGTACATACGTGGTTGTTTTCAAAACAATCGCGTATGAGGCCACGCATGTGATTTTTTAGTAAACTAATGGGTAATTTCGCAATTTATTTTACAGGATGGTGCTAGAGTGGAGAGAGCGCGAGCATGGTGAAGTAGAGGAAGCAGTAAGGGCTGACTTAATGGCTTAACAAGCTCTTTGTGCCTACGAACTCTACAAGTTTTGGTGTCTTGGTGGTTTGAGGGCCAAACCAAGACTACTATAGATGCTGGTAGACTATTGGGATCCAGACTCAGAGTCCTTTCACATTGATGGGATGTCCCTCACCATAGAGGTGGAGGACATATACTTTATCACAGGGCTTTCTAGACGAGGGGAGGTGGTGAACCTTCTTTCCCGAGGTGGGCCAGGAGGTGGCCTTACTATCGACGAGTACATAGCTATGTACTGCTACCCAGATACGGAGAAGGTGGGGAGTCAAGTGCCCACCAATGCTATACAGGTGCTGGGCCTAAAGGCCATATTACTGACGTTGTCCAGGATAGCAGGCTTAGCATCACTCCATCAGGCCTCGCAGCTGCTGATGTTCTATGCGGTGGAGTGTATGAGACCGACCATCTATGACTGGAGTACCACACTACTGAACAACATGAAACACCAGCTCAGTGAGTGTAAGGCAGGCAGGGTACAGAACTTCAGATGCAGCAGCATTCTGAGCACGTTTTTCTTCGAGCATGTTCCAGGATTGAGCCCTAGAGTGGACGTTCCTCTCCATAGGGTTCGAGATCCGGCCCAACGGCATTGGGCAGACACTATGCGCAGACTGGGGGGTGGTAGGGTGTCCAACCCATATCCAGCTGACTTCTTTCCATGGTGGCAATGACAGATAGTTGCCATAGATGACTACCCCTATGCAGGGATAGATTTCCGAGGGGATCCAGACATACCATTGCCACCAAGATCGGCATATGGTGATATAGGTACCGAATCTCGACTCTCACTCTTTTTAAAAATTTTGAGTTATTTAATTTTTTTTTGTATTTTCTTGATTATGTGGAATCAAAAAGACATGTTTTTGTGTGACAACACATAGTGACATCTACCATTTATGTGCAGATGTGGGACCACGGCGACCAGAGGGCTTCCCTCTTCATAGACGGAGGGGAAGAGGAGATAACATCACGGGTGTGGATGCGGAGCGAACGCTCCAGAGCATTCATACCAACTTTGTGAGACTGACGCATAGAGTTCCCATGGCGCAAGTCGAGGGCTTGCCTGAGGCCATGCAGCGACAGGTGGTGGGTGTACCACACGCATGGGTGCATTTATTTCGACGACTAGCTAGAGTCGTAGTGACGTTCCATGATCACAACCCTCCTCCTCCTCCATAGGATTAGACACCTGGGAGTGTATATGTTTTGTAGGACCGTGTATTATATTATGGTGGCTTTAAAAGCCCACTTTTGAATATGACACTATGTATTACCACATTTTTGATGTATATATATATATATAAGTTTTATGGTGATCGATTTATTTATTTACATGTGTAAAAAATGTTTGTGATTAATTTATTATGAATGAAGCAAATTCCAATCTAACACGTAGTTAGCATATGAGTCAGCAACTTGATTATTATTTCTTGGAATGTGTATATATGTTATATTGTCAAATTGTCATTCTAACAATATCACACGTAAGAACCTTCTCAATAACATCGGATCTCTAACATGGTACAAACCATTGAGTTGTGACACTACTAACTTCGAATCAAGACGTACCTCAAGAGATAGAACGCCATGTGAAATGGCATCCCGTAGAAGCTCAATAACGGCACTATATTCAGCAACATTGTTGGAAGATGGTCATAGACATACACCTCCTGAAGATAGTACCTGACCCATAGGAGTATAAATCACCCAAGCAATAGAGGCTGAGTGTTGAGTGTGATGGCTTGCACCATCCGTGAATCCTATGTAGGTGGAAGATTCCATTGACATCTACCAAAAGAAACGGAAACTAATCACAAACCCAATCAAGATAAAAAAAGACCTAACTATGCAAAGTTGTACAATAATATACAACAAGCAGCCTTGGCTAAAGATCATGCATAGTATTTTTTGAGATAGAGCCCATTTCTAGGCTCCACCAAAGCTGTGCCTTTGTAATCGACTAACTCATAGGCACCCTTCTCTAATACACGCTTGACCACGTAAGGACCACGCCACATAGGATTAAATTTCCCTGCCCCCAAGGGTTCTTTCGATTGATCCCACAAAAGGACCAAGTATCCTTCACTAAACACTCTTGGATGGATAGACTTATCGTACTGGACCTTAACGCGATGTTTATTAACCTCTAGAGCCACCAAGGCATCCCAACGTTGCTCATCAAGTTGCTCAAAGTGAACCAAACGCTCCTCCAAAGGTGAAGTGTCTGGTAAGAGTTCCACAGCTAGCTTCAACGAAGAAATCTCGCATTCAACTGGCAATATCGACTCCACTACATGTACAAGATGATATGGAGAAAAACCAATGGCAGTCTTAACAGCGGTTCGATATGCCCACAAAGTAGGATATAACATAACGTGCCAATTCGTCTTGCTTTGTGTGATGGTTCGGTGGAGAATGGATTTGAGTGATTTATTCACTGCCTCTACCTGTCCATTCGCTTGGGGGTAGTAAGAAGAGGAGTGCTCTTGCTTATACCCTAACTTGGATGCCAACTCTTCCATCATACGGTTCTAAAAGTGCGAGCCATCATCAGTGACAAGCTCTTTCGGAATCCCAAACCGAGTAATGATTTGGTTGAATACAAAGTGAGCGACTATCTCACCGTCGGATTTTACTGTAGGCATTGCCTCGGCCCATTTCGTGAAATAATCAACAGCCACTATAATGTGATGGTGCCCCCCAGTGGAAGCTGGGTTGAAATCCATAAAATTGAGTCCCCACTTAGTGAAGGGACCGGCGGTGATAATGGGATGTAACGGGGCAGGTTTCGAGCGCATATTCCATGCGAACACCTGACAAGGGTGGCACCTCTTAACCGCATCAACACAATCCTTAAAGATCGACGGCCAAAAATAACCTGCTCTCAAAATCTTTTGAGTTGTAGAAATCCCAGATAAATTACCACCACACGCCCCTCCGTGGCAATCATTCAGCACAACCTCAGCCTCCTCATGAGTTAAACAATGTCGTAAAATGGAATCTACCCCACGGTGGTACAAAGTATTGTCCACTATAAGGTAGTTCATAGAGACGTGACGTAATCGTCGTCGTTCATCTCGCGAGAGGTGAGTAGGGGTCTTCTCTGTTTGCAGATATACTATGATATCCCCATATCATGGGTCTAACGTTGAGATTAAGAATATGTGTTCATCAACAAACGTATCTTCACAAACCAACTCCTTGGCCTCGCTCGGGAAATCCAATATAAGCTCTGCAAATATTAACGACTTCTTTGACTTTGCCGAAACAAATTCAAGATTGAATTCTTGCAGAATGACAATCCATTTATTATACTTTCCCCAATCATCCTTCATGTGAGGACGAACTGAAACGGATTGACATGGGCCAGAACCAAGGTCTGGCGAAGGAGAATATAATGTCTCAAACGCTGAACCGCATGTACGGTAGCTAAATCAAGCTTCTCGATATGAGAATAACGAATCTCTGCGTCAATAAGGTTTCGGCTCAAATAATATATGACATGCTCTTATAGCTCCTCATCCTCTTGAACCAAAACCATACCAATCGTCTCTAAGGACGCGGCCACATATAATAGAAAATCACGGCTATAATCCGAAGGACTAATCACCGGGGCCGATGCTAGGGCTCGCTTGAGTGCATCGAAGGACTGCTGGGATCACTCATCCCACTCAAAGGGAGTATCCTTCTTCAAGAGATTCATGAAGCCTCTAGTCAAATTGGAAAAGTTGACAGCAAATCTTCGTAAGAAGTTTTCCATGCCTTGCAAACACTGAAGATGATGAATGTTCTTCGGGGGAGACAACTGAAGTATTGCCTCAACCTTCAAAGGGTCAACTCTTATACCCTCCTTCGAAACGATGAATCCTAAAAAACGACCTGACTTCACGCAAAAGATGCACTTATGAGGATTTAATCTAACTGAATAGTGCTGGCATCTTTTGAATACCAATCTCAAATGATAGGGATGGCGCATTCTCATATGAGAATGAGCAGCGAGATCATCCAAAAATACTTCAATAATAGACTTGAGATCGTGGAAGATCAAGGTCATCACCCACTGAAATGTAGCTCCAGCGTTTTTAAGGCCGAAAGGAATTTTTCGATATGCAAACGTTCCCCAAGGACAAATAAATGCAGTCTTGTGTTGGTCCTTAGGTTTAATCTGGATCTTATTATACCCGGAAAAGTCGTCCATGAAGGAGAATGCCTTGCTACTCGCACACTCATCCAAAATATGATCTATAAATGGTGTGGGGAAGTTATCCTTAGGACAGGCACGATTCAAATCACGGAAATCAGTGCATATTCGGATCACTCCCTGCTTCTTATCCACCGGAACGAGGTTTGAAACCCACTCCATCAAGGGAACGGGATAGATGAAACCGGCTTTCAACAGCTTCTCTATCTCTACCTTAATGGCGGGTGCTTTCATGGATTCACGACGCGTAAACGTTGTCAAACAGGCTTAGCATTGGGGTAAGTATTAATCTCGTGCTCGACAACCTGAGGGTCAATACCTGGCATCTCATCGTAAGACCAAGCAAAAATATCACGGAATTCCTTGAATAGTTCGGTATATTCCAGAATCTCAGCATGGGAACATTCCGCCCCAATATAGACATTCTCAATTGTGCCAGGATTGTGAGAGATGTTGATAGGAATCGTGGAAGATATTTTCGCCATGTTTCTGTCATCCATCGGACCAGGAGAGCTTAATGGAACCATAGTCCTACCAACTCTCTGACTAAGAATCTCCCTATAATCCTCATGCTCCAAACGGTCAAGCGCTGGAAGGAAGTACGATCTATGATGAAGTTCCTCCCATGGTGGCTCAACTCCTGACATAGCCTCGATAATAGCTTCATCTGAAGGGAAAACCGTATCAAGGTAGTCATGGGCATGAGAATACTGTACTGCACATGCCAGCAGCACATAGGGGTCTTCCTCCTCCATCCGCGAAGAGGAAGAACAAGGCTCTGCAACATTCTTGAGATTAGCTTGATAAGCTATCATGGCTGCAAGCAACGGCATGCTCGTCTCGATAGGCTCACTCAAAGTACTCGGTGTCGGAAGAATCCAAGGGTCTTCCATATGAGTTGTGTGAAAAGACACCGAGGTCGTAGATGTCTAAGCCTTATCGAAACTAGATCCTATCATGAGGATTGGTGCAGGACAACTAAAGCTTCCCATGAGGGATGGATACATGCCTACACCCACACTCCCAGTTGTCGGCTGAGAGTGCTCAACGATCGGGATCGAAGCTCCTGAGGATGTGGTAACAGACGGATTCTTGAATGTCATTTGATCAATCGTTACAATCTTCCCATTATGTGGAAAGCATACAACGCTGAACAAGGAAGAAGCAACGGCTTGCATACTATACATCCAGTTCCTACCAAGCAAGAGATTGTAGTCAAGGGGTGCATCAACCACCTCAACCTCTATCGCAACGGTCTTCCCCCCCAAATGGACCTTAAGGGAAGGAAGGATGCCGTGCAGCCTAAAATATCTCCCATCAAATGCAGTTAACATAGTCGTTGATTTAGACAGCTCAGGAGAACCGAGACCCTTCCAATAGGACAAAGACATCACAGACGCAGCAGCGCCCTCGTCAATCACAGTGCGCTTGACGGTCATACCAAGACATTCTATGTGTACCAAAAGTGACACATAGTAGGGAAAGCAAGGCTAATGTCCTGCGGTTTCAAATTTGATCACTAAGGAACAATCATCTCTGTTCACACCAAGGGCAGAAAGCAACGCCTTCCTTTACGAAGGACAACTCTGAAGCACTTCCAATGCAGACATCGCACAAGGAGTATGGCCCAAATCCTCGACAACTGAATAATTCTGAGCGGCTCAGGAATTTGGATTATGTCCCGAACACTTAAGGACTCCCTTAGGAATGCGAGGTGCAGCCTCAGGTTTATCCGCAGGTTTCTCAATGTGCAAAGGGGTTCCTGGTGGATCAGGTTCTTTGCCTGGGCTGGGTTGTGATGAACTATAATCCTTCGCACGAGTCACAACCTTGGCAGTACGGACCATGTTAATGCACCCATGACCACTACTCTCTGGTGGATCATCATCACTAGACTGGTCATGGGACTTTGAGTTCATATTCTGGTTATGCGGTAAAGGGTTCGTTAGCACAGCTGGGCCTTGTGCTAAGAATCTCGAGGCTTCTTCAATCTGAGGGCACAAGTAAGTGAGGTGATCATCCTTACATAAATTGTAAGGGAATTTAACCTTACGTTTCACTTGCTTGTCCCCCCCAGCATTTCTACCGTTCTTGTCATTATTGTTAGCATTCTCATTCTTATTCCCACCCTTTCGATTATTATTCTTACCCTTTTTCCTATTCCGTCCAGGCTGCTGGTTACCCTTCTGGTTCATCGATTGCACAGAAAGTACATTCGTCGTTTGGGCGGGTTGAGATGAAGCCGTAGCTTGTCCCGAATCAAATTGGTTGAGTGACAACTAACTAACTTGTTTTGCAACCGAATCCGCAGGTTTCGCACTTGCACAACCCACAATGCCATCGGTATGTGGTCCCGGTTTGACTTTGGGATCGAATTTGGAATGAGGAGAGTTGGGAATAATCTCATATAACAAACCGGACTCAGCATAGATCAAGTCCAGTTCCTGCGCCCTAAAAATTGCTTGTTCCTCATTATACACTCCTGATGTGGAAACATCCTTCGCTATATATGGCAATAACGATTTGAGGAACCACTCAAGGAGGAACTCCAGCGGTATAAAGGCTTTAATTAATCTATTCCGTCTACGCCACTCTTGAATATGATCAGAAATATGGGTGGCTTTATCTTGCCAAAATGTCGACAAGCGTTCCGTACCAATGTCATAGCGCACTGGTAGCTGGAAGTGATTAAGAAAAGTCATAGCAAGGTCATCGAACAAAGTGAAAGCTCCCTTAGGTAGCTCTATATACCATTTCGCAGCAAGCCCTGTGAGGGTGCGTTGAAATAGTCTCAAATGGATTGAGTCCTAATGTAACGAATTCGAAGAGTACCAAAGGTGAAACGTAGTAATGTGTTCGCTTGGATCCTCTCCCGGTTTGCCTTTGAACTTAGGTATGTCCGAAGGAAGCTTGGTAGGGACAACTGGCCAAGCCGAGTCGTGAGCCACAGGATCGTTCAAAAGTCTTGATAAGTCAAGAAGGTTAAGCATTGCGAGGAAAGGGAGCCTAGGATGATGAGGTCGATGGACCGCTCCCTGGTTCATATAGGGTTGATTACCACCATGGCCTTGGCCATAGTGTCCTCCTCCTGTCTGACCCATATAGGGTGGCGTGGAAGTACCATATTATGGTGGACCTTGACTAGTAGGAGCTACGAAGCCATAATTAGGAGAGTAAGAAGGTTTTTGATACCTGCCTCCATAGGGTGAAGAAATCTGTCCATACTGCATCCCATAATAAGGTCCATAGGTCATCGCATGCGATGCCCCATGAGACACTCCATAGGTAGGAAGATAAGCTCCGGAAGTAGGGATATACATACCGGAAGTAGGGATATACGCCCCAGAAGTAGCAGGCTGACCTCTAGAAGTGTGAACATAGCCTCCCAAAGCAGCGGGCGGTATGTGAACTTGAGACACAATCGGCCTAGTAACCGCAGTATGGACCTGACTCGTAGCCATATACCGACTCGAACAACCACGTGAATAAGGTGGAGGATGTACATTTGAAGAACTAGGAACCGAGGACGAAGGAATTTGAGTAATAATATATGTACTACTGCCTATCGTCACTCGTCTCGGATCTGGTATCCTAATCGGATCACTAACCCTAGACCTAGGAGGGAGATACGATGTAGCTTCCACCACTGGGATGGAAGGTGCAATGTGACTAGTGCTCCCAAACCTCTCTACAAGGTAAGGAATGGGATTGCCCCCAGGCATAGTGTTAGGCTCAAAGTCGGATTCGACATGAAATGTCAAATCATGTGCAGGGAAACTAGATGTAGCATAACTATCGCAGCTAGTGCTAGCAGGTTCAAAGTGAGTCTCGGCATCTTCTGGCATTCCATACCGGTAACGCGTCAATGGGGAATCCACCCTAGAGTGAGCAGGTCTATCGTGCAAGGTTCATATCTCCGAAATCACAGGACTGAGCTCAGCTAGGTCGGGTGAAGGATTGTAAGTAGGAGTAAATTCCCCATCGTCTACATGAATGGGAGGAGGTGGTTCAGGAATATCCTCTGAATGATCTCCCGTGGTGTGTGAATCAATGTGTGAAATAGTCCTCTTGGACTGTCTAGGTCTCTCTCCCAAAGGAGGAGGAGAAGTAGAAGGCGGAAGTCCTGCTAAACGATGAGAACGGCGAGGAACCACACTCGAATCCACAATGACTCAAAAAATAGCAAAGACTCTATATTTATGTAAACCCTAGGCCAACTATCGTGCACAGAGCAATCACTAATAAAATCTAAATCCAAATGCAAGCAAACAAGGGCTGGATAAGCGAGCTCCTGAATGAAGTAGGTATGTCTCACCTAGGAGAGGCTTGAGACTCCCATACACAACAAGCGGAGGTACGTAACCAATTATTATGGCCCTCAGCTTCAACGCGTAAAGTGACTGTGCTGTCTGACCCCAACCTGGCTGGGACACCAATAGAATAACCTCTACAAGTACCCCCTCGATATCCTAGGTAAGGCCACTAAGGTCACCTCAATATAATCAATGCTCAGGTGGACAGTCGTAGGCGGGATTGATCGTATGGGTAGGGTAGCAAAGCCCGAAACTCTCGAAAGAGCCCCCAAATATGAATAAAATCCTGGAAATATCTCCGGTGCTACTCAGTTATGACTAGGGGTCATCCCAATCAATAACCGCTCACACTGCCTCGTGCTTAACTCCCGTTTGAGAGGAGGATCCTGAGAACAATGGTTATACCAAGGATTTCACACACTCACCTGGACAGACACCTAGATGTTGTTGTTTAGTGATCTTGGAGAATTGACTTACAATGAACTATTCCAAGATCCTAAAACCTAAGCTTGTTGGTACACCCTAGAAAAGAAAAGAGTGTAATTCATTTTAATTTAGCGTTGATTTTATTTGGCTTTATTACTCAAAAAAGGGATATGATCGTGCAACTAGTGGTGTTATGACGCAACATGAAGTAAAATGCACACCTAACAATCAATGCAAATGCATTGTGTCCATGAAAATAGGGTATGCTACTACATGAAATGCACAATTCTTCTCCAAATGATGAATGCAAATTTTTCCTATATGAAGTCCTAACTAGTATTCCAAAGCAAATCTAGATCTAGTGCAAGTACAATGCAAAGTGCAAAATGCAATGCGTGATGATAAGCAAATGTTTTTGGATTTTTTGAAAATAAAAGAGATGCAAAAAGCAAAAGAATGATTCTACGACCCCCAGACTCTGCAAGCACACATAAACAGCATTCAAGCAAAGCACTAAGGTAAAATAACTCTAATGCACTAATCTCAAACAAAAAATAAAAAATGCCATGACAAGAACTTTCCTAAAAAAAAAATTAGGCTAAAAAAAATGTTTCTGGTCAGAAACAGAGGTCTAAACAGACTCAGGCAGTGCCAAAGGAGACTCAGCAACTATCAGAATTCACCCAGCAACCAATTATCTTCCCCAAAAAGGCAAAATCAAGGGTATACGTGACTGTTCGTAGTAAAACCGCATGTATACATAGAAATCACAGAGGAAACCGTGTGTATACGCGACTGTAAATCAAAAACCCGCGTACAGGAAGAAAAGGTGCATAAAATCAAGGAAAACAGACAGGCTAAGAAAAACTTCACACCAATCAGACTCTACCAGGCATACATGCCCCCAGACCCGACACAGAAACAAGAGAGAAAGAGCAATTCAAATACATTAAATGTCGAGAAATCAACCCCCAAAGGACAACTACTAAGAACTCCCCAGCGGAGTCGCCAATTCTGTTACAGAGAGAAATTCCTATGGCTTGGGGTACCACAACAGACATCTTGACTCCAAAAATCAATCC
>LPNX010415332.1:280568-305088 GCA_001517045.1 Pseudotsuga menziesii | reverse complement strand
CAATGGACTATAGTTTCTTTGCTCTCAATTCTCTCTTCTTGCCTTCAATGTACCAAGGGGTTCCTTATATAACTTTCAAAGGGATAATGAAAGGTCGAATCCGAGCGATCTCAAGGTATATGGAAGGCCAGGAGTCAAATGAGTCGGATTCATGTCAAGGAAAACTCCAAAAGGATTTGGATTATGCACACATCCTGATGTACGTGGTTATATGGGTCAAACCCGCATATGTACGCGCTTATAGGTTTAAAAGCCGCGTATATCATTTTTCATATGTTTTTAGGGATGATCAAGGAAACATCAAAGGACAAAAAATGGTCCATGGGGTCTAAGGAGTTTGCAGTGGGACAGGGGAAGGCCATACAAAGTGTGATTCACCTATAGTGGTGAAATCCGCTATAACAACAAGCTAGGGCATGGTGGCCCATTCCCAATAGAGAAGGTTTTGCTTAACATTGTTTGTAGGTTTTTCCATTGTAGCTTAGGTTTATTTTACAGGTTTTGAAGGTGGAACCCTAACCCATGTTTGCAGAGGGGTTCATCAACATTGATTTTGTTTCTTTATGTCATTAGCTTATCCTTAATTTAGTTTACTGTTATTTACGCTCTATTTTATTTTCTGCTCCTAGTTTACATTTCCGTTTCATTTTTCTGCATTTACCAATAGCAGGAACCTACCCTTCTATCGTATAGACAAAAGGGATCCAGTCATGCCCCTGTAGTAGGGAGAAATCCCTGCTACAGGGATATCAACTCCAACCAACCTAGATTGATAGGGATAAGGGAGCACATGAGGCTCATGTTCTAGAAGCCTCGAGAATCCTCCTTTTTTCCAATTTTACCAAGGGTACTGCTTATCCACCTTTATGACAGATCGGTTTAGGTGAGAATCACTTCAAGAACAAAGCATATATGTGGTGGAACCGCTTTTCTATAAAAGTACTCAGGAAATGTTGAACAAGGTACCGCTCATCAGCTAAAGGGAAAGCGCGGTGCTAGGGTTTTTTATGTAGAATTGACATCCAGAGCATGTTTTCCACTCTAAGTTTGGGATCTAGGGAAAACATAGGTGTTAAGGATCTCATCACATGTTGGTGACAGGATTTGGTTTGTCAAGAGTGATGCAAAAACATGCTAATCCTAGAAATGGAGAGAAAGTCATGAAGAATGGGTTGGCAACAAAAGAACCCAGTTTCCTAGTTAACTAGCTTTACAGTGTCTACATAAAACCAGGATAAAGCAGAATCTATTGTAAAATGTCGTTGCCAATTCTGGATGGCCATAAAGTGGTAAAGATCAACCCACAATTAGAAATAAAGCATTCATGGGGTATAGATAGCATGTGTTGACTTTAAGGTGCAAGTGGATGCCAACTAATTAAGCTAGTGGGTAGATAATTAATCAAATAATGATCAATTATTTTATCCTAAGTATTCAGTGGATTTAATATATTCCAACACCCCCCTTTAAGTCTAACGTTATGCTGGTATTTCAAAAATATAGTTGTATATAGGTCCCAACAACATGGCTATGGTCACCCTTTAACAATTACTATGTCCAAAAAGCAGAGGAAAGAGGAAAAACCACATGGGGAAAATCCTTCCTCAAGATAGGACATGAGAGGAAAACCAAAAATGTTGTTGATGTTGCTCCAAACTAAATTTTGATGTCTGGAGGAATCTTCTTCTTGGGAAGAAGAGAAACCTTCTCACCTGGATCAAACACAGCTGTAGTATGGAAACTAGGACCATGTAGAACAACTGAGATCCAATGATGTGAAAGTTCTTGAGATTTGTAATCAGCTCCAATATGATATTATGACTTGAAATTTGAACCAATAGAGATTAAATCAGCTCCAGATAGGTGAAATAAGATTCCAAGCGAATATATGGGGTCTCCAACTTCATTTACACAAAGAGGATATGTGCAAGTGATCATGTAGGAACATAGAGAAGGCATATGATCAAAGAGTGTGAATGCATGGATTCCATGGGTTTATATAGCTTCCAAAGAATCCAAAATAACACATATAAGCATAGCAGTAGACTTATGGGAATGGACTGATAATGAATCCTCTGCAGTAGAATTATGAAAGGAGGAATGAAGGAGATGTTCAAAATATTCAAGGAGGCTCTGAGTATTGATTCCAAGAACAAAGTAGGAGATGCAAAAGAACAGGAGATCAATTATGGTAAGTGGAAAGACATTAATAGGACTACTATGCCTAGCAAACATCCTGAAGGTCACTGGGTTGTGCACCATCAATGAGATATGTATGCACAAAGTGTGAAGCATATGGCACATAGAACTTAGAATCTAAGATAGAATACATAGAGAACAATGAATGTGTGAGTGAATCATCATCAATAACAATAGGAGCTCCATATGTCACTTCTTTTTCATCATCATTATCTTCAAGAGACACAGAAAAATATTGCTCTTCAATATTTGCTTCTTCGTTGAGGAAGGAAGCATTCAAATCAAAGAGGGTAGCAGCAACATGAACTGTATGAGAAATATTTTCATCATAAATAACTTCATCAGAGAATTTAGAGGCAAATACATCTTGAGAGAAAGCACATAAGGACATGTTGGGTTCGCTCCATGCTTCCTCTTCTACTTCCTACACACCAAAATATTTGTCCAAATTGTTCCAAAGCTCAAATGGATATTCAACAGAATCTATGAGATGTTGTATATCTGGAGACATTTCCAAGCACATGATTCCATAATCTCTATCACAATTATTCATCCAGTAAATCTTATCTTCATAAAACTCAGGTTCTCTCAAAGAACCAATGGATACATCAAAGAGACATTGCCTCTTCAAGTATGCGCTCATCTTTGGATTCCAATCAGCATAGTTGAAAGGAGATAGTAGAGGAACTTTTGAATCGATATTGAAGTTGTTGCACCTGCAAATAAACCTGCAAATATGAAAAGGAGAATTAATTGATGAGCTCCCAAAGCTCTGATACCATGTTCGAATTCTAAATCCTTGATGATAGCAAGAATTCCATAAACAAGCTAAGAATCTAAGCACACAATTAACCTCACTGGGAATTGCAGAGAATTAGCATAAGGAAAGAAGAAAAGGAATTAATGAACACGCAATAATGAATGATCAATAAATGATAATCGATATTATTACAATGGTAATACATCCTTATAAAGGAAAATAGAGTTGTAGGGAGACAACTCATAAAGATCAAAAAGGCTGACTTACCAAAATATGATAAACCCCCATCAGTGGCTAAAGCACTTCCCAAATCAGTCAAGGACCTCATGAATTAGCAAAATCATGAGTGAGTTGTCAAGAGTGATGGAAAACCATGCTAATCCTTGAAAAATGGAGATAAATTCATGAAGGATGGTTTGGCAACAAAATAACCCAATTTCCCAGTTAACGAGCTTTACCTTATCCCAAGAAAAGCAGGATAAAGCATAATAAAGCAGTTAATGTTGTAAAGCGTTGTTACAAATTATGGATGGCCATAAAGTGGTCAAGATCAACCCAGAATCATAAATAAAGAATTCTTGGGGTATAGATGGCATTTTTTGACTTTAAGGTGCAAGTGGATGCCAACCAATTAATCTAGTGGGTAGATAATTAATCAAATAATGATTAAGTATTGAGTGGGTTTAATATAATACAACAACTTCATTTTCATATACCTATTCTAGAATTGCTTCAAATTTGAATAGTATTCAGTGTATTCTTAGTATTAGATATTCTTAAAGGTCCTAAATTTAATTAACATATTAATGAACATATGAAATATCCAATTTCGCAAATTCGATGGCATCTTAGGATGTTTGGAACACCCAGAACTTGAGTTATTTGTGTAGTCTTGATTGGTAATATTGCTTATATGACCACCCAACTATGTCAAATTGTACCTAAACACTTGGATTTGAACTATACCCGATTACGGATAGTAAACTGTGGAAATTGAACCCAGGTGTTAGAACAATTACCGTTCACAAAAATTGCCAATTACACATGCAAATTACACACAAAGGAGACTGAATATGGAGCAGAACACTAATATGTATTGAATAAGTGTACAATATAAAACATTGTGAATTCATAGTCTGCCACAATAAATAATTACATGAGAGATTCGAATTCATTGGGATGCCATTCGAATTAGTCAAAACAGGCTTACTAAAACTAAGCAAATCCCCCATAGGTGCATAAAGCAGCTTCCAAAACTGTTTAGGATCTCACAAATTGGAAAAATAAATTAGGGATGATAATAGGTGATGGAAGTAAAAATCATGCATTCTTTTATTAGGAGAAAAGAGTGGAGGATGATAGGGACAAAAAACAAGTTAACTTCACCTAGTCAAACTTTCCCAATTGCCTTAAAAATCAGTAAAAGCAGCAATAAAGCAGAAAAAGAAGATATGTGTTAGGAAGGCCAGGAATAAAGCAGAAATGATTCCAAGAGGTTTCCCAAGTGCTCCATGACTCATTTTTATCAATTTTGACCATCTAGGACATGTGGAGGACAATTTGCATAGAGTGGAATATGGAAACTAGGAAAATAAGACAAAAAAGGAGATAATTAATGTCTAGGGTAGCTAACTATGGGTTGATTATTCTAACACCACCCCTTAAGCCTAACTTATGAGTAAACTATCAGAAAATAATAGGGCCTAGCAACAAGGCTTAGTCACCCTTTACATACTGCATGTCCATTTAACCAAGGAAAGAGGCAAAAACCCAGTGGGAAAATTCCTCCCTTAAACATGGAAAATAAAACAAAATTTGAAAATCTTGTCATCAATCATGCTTCATAGCATGATTAGAAATCTCCAGCAGTGATTTGAGATTTCTGAAAGTCTTCTCACAAAAAACTTTGGTGAATATGTCTGCTACTTGTTCTGAAGATGAACAGAAGAGTAGGTGAATGGTGCCATCATGCACAAGCTGTCTAATGTAGTGCATATGGATCTCAATGTGTTTGGTTCTCTGTCTCTGAACTGGATCATTGCAGATTTGAATGGTACTCTAATTATCACAATAGATAGTAGTTGAGTATTCTGATTCGAGGCCACACTCACCAAGTAACCCCTGCAACCATAAACATTGAGTTGTTGCATTTACAACTCCTCTGTACTCTGCCTCAATAGATGAGAGTGCAATGGCACTCTGTTTCTTGCTTGACTAGATAATTGGTCCTTCAGAAAGCATGAACACATATCCTGATGTTGACTTTCAATCTATGTTGTCACCTTCCCAATCACTGTCAGTAAACCCAATCAAATCAAGATCAGATTTAGCTTTGTAGAAGATCCCATGAGTCCTTGTTCCCTGAATAAAGTTAAGCATCCTTTTGGCTGCTCTCCAATGGATCTCATGAGGCTGATCCATGTATCTTGAATCCACACTTACTGCATAATAAATATCAGGTCGAGTATGTGTAAGGTACAGCAAACACCCAATTAGTTTCCTATACAGTGTATTATTTACCATAGGTGAAGAATCTGCTTCTTCAAGCTTAACTCCTGAAAGGAAGGGAGTCTTGCTTGGATTGCAATATTTAATGTTGAACTTGTTTAGAAAATCCAAATCATACTTGGACTGATGTACTTTTATTCCATGTTTGGTTTGAGCAATCTCGAGACCCAAGAATTGGCTCAATAACCCCAAATCAGTCATAGAAAATGCATGGTTCATTGCATCCTTCAAGGAGGCAATTTCATCCTTTGAGTTTCCTGTAATGAGAAGGTCATCTACATACAAGACAATAATCATCAAAGAACCATGAATCAGCTTCAAATAAACATTAGGATCATACTTGCATCGAACAAAATTCAATGATAGCAGAAATCCATCAATCTTGGCATACCAAGCCCCGGGGGCTTGCTTAAGCCCATACAATGATTTCTTTAGCCTGCACACAAGAGATGGACTAGTAAAAAATCCTTGAGGCTGCTACATGTAAATATTTTCAATAATATCTCCATTCAGGAAAGCACACTTCACATCCATGTGATGTACCTCCCACTGCTTCGAAGCTGCAATGGTTAAGGCTAGCCTGATGGAGTCCATCTTTGCCACTAGTGCAAAGGTCTCACTGTATTCTATGCCATGTACCTGTGAGTAGCCCTTGGATACCAATATTTCCTTATATTTCAAAGGTGAACCATCAGCAGCAAACTTGGTTTTGAAAACCCACTTACATTGAACTAGCTTCCTCCCTGGCGGGAGATCAACCAACTCCCAAGTGTTGTTCTTCTGGAGTGAGCTGAATTCTTCTTTCATGGCTGTTTTCCATATTGGATCATGTGCTGCATATTCATATGTATGTGGGTATTATTCAACCATCAGATAACATTTCTCTACAAACAAGGGGTCTTTCATACACAAGGCACTCTCAAACTGAGATCTAGTCCTCCTAGAATCACTAGGATTTCCAGCTAGTTCCCCAGCTGCATGAATGGTATTTGCTGCCCATTTTGGTCTTGTAGGACTGTTAGGATATGCAATTAAATCATCAGAATCAGCAAACTCATTTATCTCTTCTCTTACATTCAGTGGTTCTGGTGGTGAAGAAGACTCTCCAACTTCAACTGCTACTAAAGGCTCTTCTTGGAACTGGACACTCCTTTCAATGAAGGATTTGTTTGTGCTCAAATTTATCAGCTTGTACCCTTTTGAATATTTATAGTACCCAACAAATAGGCACTCTTGGATTTGGGGCTGCAAAGCCTTCCTCTTTTCTATTGGAATTCTAGCCCAAGCCCTTGAGCCAAAAATCCTGAAATGGGTCACATATGGCTTGTGCCCAATCCATGCTTCGAAAGGAGTCATACCATCAAGTTGTTTATAAGGCAACCTATTCTGGATATAGGATACACATTTTACAGCTTCGGACCAAAACTTTGGTGGCAAAGTCTTAGTCTCCATCATGCAGGTTGCCATCTCTTTCAGTGATTTGTTCTTCCTCTCAGCAACACCATTTTGTTGTGGTGTGTAAGGGATAGAATGCTACATCTGAATACCTACATCTGCACAATATTGAATGAACTTAGACTTGACATACTCACCACCATTTTCATATCTGAGTACCTTAAGTTTCCTCCCAGACTGATTTTCAACCAAAGCCTTAAAGACTCTGAAGAGGCCAAAAACTTCAGACTTGTGTTTCAAGAAGTAAACCCAGCAAAACCTGGAAAATTCATCTATGAATGTCAATGCATATTTGGCATGACTCATTGACATGTGAGGAAATGGGCCAGCAACATCACTGTGGATCAACTCAAGAGGTGCAGAGGTTCTCTCATGACTAGCTTTCTCAAATTTATGCTCTAGGTGTTTTCCTAAGATGCAACCTTGATAGACTCCTTTGGAAAACTTAATCTTTGGTAACCCTATGACCATTTATTTTTCACTAAGATAAGAAAGCTACTTATAGTTAAGATGGCCAAATATTTCATGCCAAATCTTTCTTGCCTCATTAGCATGAATCAGAAGAGCAGAGGGGTTTGAGTAGGGTAGGAAAGGTGAGAACATGTATACCTTCGAAGTGTGATTTGCAACTGCTTTTGCAATGAATTTACCACTTGAGATCTTTGTGATCTCAAATTCATCAGGGGAGAATATGACCTTCTTTGGAGACCCTGTGTGGGTCATCTGATACACTGATAAGAGGTTAGAGGCAAGACCTGGAACATACAATACATTGCTGAACTTACCATGGTCAAGATCAATCATCCCTTTTCCCAAAATTTCAATGAGAGAGTCATATCCCAGTACTATTAGTGGACCTTTTGACATGTCAAGTAAGTTGAATGCCTCCTTGGTCGAAACCATATGTCTTGAAGCTCCAGAATCAATGATGAAACTAGGTGAGCTTGATGTGCCAACAACCAATGCATGAACTCTCTCTCTGTCTTTTGAATTTGATCCTCCTTCCCTCTTTTTTGAGCTATCAGGAAGGGAGATGACATTCTTCTCCAGGATTTGGGTCAGCATGTCAATTTGCTTCTTCATGTAGGAGCTTTCAAAATGATTGCCCTTACTGCAGTATGCACACTTGCTCATTTCTCCTTTGTTTTTCTTCTTCTGGGGGTTCTTCTGGGAACCTTGGGGCTCCTCTACAGACTTGTTCTTGTCTCTCTTTTGCTCAAGTGGCTTCTTAGCTTTCTTCTTTCCTTTTGAATCCACCCTCAAATCTCCAGCAACCAGAGCTTGGTCTTTGGAAGGTTTGATGGTGCCCATCATCACCAGTTTATCTTGTTCTTGTGTGAGAGATTCCATGAACTCTGCAAGTTTAGGCATCTTCCAAGCTCGAGCTATCAACTTGGTGGCATGGAAGGTCAAAAAAAAAACTGAATAGTCAGGGCCAAGATTCGAGAGTATGGCCAAAACCAATTTCTCCTCCTTCTTTTTGATTCCACATTGTTTTAGCTGCAAAACAAGGGCTTTAAACTTGGAAAAATAGAGTTGCAAGGATTCGAAGCTACTGAGACTCAAGGAGATCAATTCATTCTTGATTTGATGTCCTATAATCTCATCTATTTTACTAAAAATCTCAACAAGATTCTCCCATACTTCATTTGGTGATGTCAATCCATCAAGATGGAAAAGGAGGTCTCTGGATATGCTCAGACACAGGAGACCATAGGCCTCATCCCTCCTGTTGTGCCATTTAGTTTTCTCTGTAGCTGCATTGGGCTCTACTTCTATTTCCATAGTCACTCTGTAGAGGCCTTTCTCTCTCAATAGTATATCCATCTCTGCTTTCCATTCAAATAAATTAAATGGAGTCAAGATGATCTTCTGAGATTGATCCATAGCTCAGAAATTGTCCCTTCAATCAGCAGAATGCTCCCTGTCAATGATGTCAAACCTGAAATAACAATATGGAAGGAGAGAAATTGATATACAAAGGATCTGATACCATGTGGAAATTGAACCCAGGTGTTAGAAAAATTACACTCACAAAAATTGCCAATTACACATGCAAATTACACACAAATGAGACTGAATATGGAGCAGAACACTAATCTGTATTGAATAATTGTACAATAAATAATTACATGAGATATTTGAATGCATTGGGATGCCATTCCAATTAGTCAAAAGCAGGCTTACTAAAACTAAGCAAATCCCCCATAGGTGCATAAAGCAGCTTCCAAATCTCTCTAGGAGCTCAGGAATTGGAAAAATCAATTAGGGAGGCTAATAGGTGATGGAAGGACAACTCATACATGCTTTTATTAGGAGAAAAGAGTGGAAGATGATGGGGACAAAAAACAAGTTAACTTCACCTAGTCAAACTTTCCCAATTTCCTTAAAACTCAGTAAAAGTAGAAATAAAGCAGAAAAAGTAGATATGCACTAGGAAAGCCATGAATAAAGTATAAATGATTCCAAGAGGTTTTCCCAAGTTCTCCATGACTCATTTTTAGCAAGTTTGACCATCTAGGACATGTGGAGGACAAATTGCATAGAGTGGAATATGGAAACTAGGCAAATAAGACAAAAATGGAGATAATTAATGTCTAAGGTAGCTAACTATGGGTTGGCTATTCTAACATAAACATAGCCTAATCCATTTCTATATACATCCAGTGAAGCACTAGGATCTGTTGGGTTTCCACAGAACTATCAGGGATTGAAAATATGCGGTCTTCAGACCATCTTGGGCGTGATGTACCCAGAGAATGTGCCCACAATAGTTTGTATGGACTTGAAAACCTTCTAATCAGATATTCATATATGTCATTTCTGTTTCAATTCATATCCTTGTCCCCTTTCTTCCAAAGCCTTAAAATTGTCTTCGGAATCCTAGTTAAAAGTGACTAGTTTGGCCTCTTAATTTCCATTGTTCTTGTTTAAAGTTTTGAATGCCTTAATTAATGTACATTCAGAATCTGATTCGTACATTACATTTCATTCAAGGATTCATCAAAGGTTTTATTCCTTCAATATAAAACATATTGAAAGCTAAAGCATCAAGTTGTAAACATATCTTTGATTGACTTCATATTCGTCCCCTCTTTGTGCCTCATATTTTGTCTTTGTGCCTCAAATATTCACACTAGTCTTCTTGGAATGTATATCTCAAATGTATCCAACTCAATCATAGTTATATGCTTAATATTTTCTTTTTGCAAATCCAGCCTATTTTATCAAGGGTATTTTGAAATGACTGGGTCCACTTGTTTGAGCTTTATTAAGGGGATTTTAGATTGGTTGGGTTAACCAATTTATTGAAAAAGTGGGTTATATACCACCAAATGTAGGCATCACATTGTTTCTATTCAAATAGAGGTTGACTTGGTCATGGATATGTTCTTAAATATTATCTTCATGTACCATTCATTTAACATCCACATTTTTTAAGACAAAATGTCCAATTCAACTGATTTTGAAACCTACATGCATTTTGGTAGTTTACTCTATAATTATGGTAATTATTGTTACCTACATGCGATCTATTAATTCAATATGTATCTTTGGTAGTTGTTTTTTGCAATTCTTGTAGTCACAAATTGCAGGAATCAGTAGTTTCGGTAGTTCACTTTGGAGCTCTGGTAGTTGTTGTCTACAATTTAGGTAGCCACGAATTTCAAGAATCAATGGTTTCTTCAATTCCTATCCTATTACCGGATGTCTATGGTTCATGAAATAACTTAGTTCCATGGTTTCCATGATCTCTCAATTGCACTTGTATACCAATGAAGAATCGTGGTGATAAGCCAACCATGTCACATTTGATCAACACTTTGTGGACCCATCGTAATAATGTGATCCAACCAATGATTTGGTCATCAATGTTTTCCTTTTGTAGTTTGAGTAGTTGGTTTCTGCAATTTCGGTAGTTAGGATGAGTTTTTATATTCATTATACCGTTATTGGAATTCATGTAGTTGCATTCTGATAGTGAAACCTTACATTGTTGTTCAGGTGGTTGAGTAGGTTTTGTTTATTTTCAAAGTGCAATGCCAAGCCTTGAGATAGTCAAATGATGAACCAACATATAGGTCTGCATTAGTTTAGGAATTTAGGCATTGGTTGGTCTCTTTCATACATTCTTGTGCTCCCATGTCTGTAGATAATGATACTAGCAATTGCGAAGAATTCCTGTAGACTTCTCACTTTCCTCTTGTCTTAGCATATATGGCATGCACTTCAAATTCCTTGAAATCAATAACACTTTCTCAATACTAATTTCCCTATCAACCTTACTACAACAATATCCTCCTCCTTGGCCTCCCATTAAAACAGGTGAACACACAAACAACTAGAAAAATAGCATAAAACAAGAAAACGACCCCAAATCAACAAGACCAACTTCTTTTATTATTTAATTTTTTAATTTAATCAATTTATTAATTTTATATGGATGAACCCACTTGTTATCCATGCACCTAATACCAATATAAGGTTAATTAAAGTCACTTAATAACTAGTCTAAATGTTAATTACATTGCTCATATTCTTTATTTATATATATTAATTGACTTTTTACTAATACCATGTGTTCATCAAACTTATACTAGTGTCATTGATTAATTTATCTTACTAAGGTTGGGTTGTTATGTCGCTTCAAATAAATCAAAGTTCCATAAAATGAAAGTCAGATTTTCATTCTTACATGGGAATTTGCAATAAGAAATTTACATGGATCAACCTCCTAGATAGTTTTAGAATGGCTCCAACCTTATTTGTTGGCTTAATAAACCTCTATACTTCATTAAGCAAGATCCTAGGGATTGGTATGCCAAAATGGATAGCTTTCTTCTTGACATCAATTTTTCTAGGTGTCATTTGATCTCTATGTATATACTAAGAAATAAGAAAACCATCTCATATTTCGTGTTCTTTATCTTGATGACCTTATTCTTACTCGTAGTTACCTTAAACTTATAACCCATAAGATCTAGCCTTAAGAAGAAATTTGAAATGGTCAACTTAGAACATTTTCATTATCTTATTGGTCCCTTAGTCTTGCAAACCCATTAAAAAAATTTATTTCTCAAATTAAGTATGTCTGTGACCTTCTTCATTCTTTCACATGGAATATTATAAGCACACCCATTCTCCATTCCAGTCTGGTGTCAAACTTTCTGCCACCTACGCCTTTATTATTTAGTTAGCAAATCTTTTGTACTTGACTGATACCTATCCTTATATTTCCTTTTTTGTGTTTCTTGTTTGATGTTATATGAAAACACCCCATTATAGTAATTGGAAAACAACAAAAATGATACTTCAATTATCTAAGGTACAATTCAATTTAGGATATAACACAATTTCAGGGGGGCTCCTTTCATGGTTGGCTTCACTAATTCTAATTTCACCAAAGACATTGATGATGATCAAAAGTTGACTATATGTTATGTTTTCAGACTTGGTTCTGAACCTGTCCCTTGGGCTTGTAAGAAACAATAGAATGCTCTTTCTTTAGCAGAAATAGAGTATCAACATATCCTTTTAGGGTTTAGACTCCTAACAACAACATCCAACTACCCTTTGGTGTGCAAATTAAAATGTCATCAAACTCTCCAAATATCAAGTGCAACATCAAAGTAGCAAACACTTTAAGCTATAGATCCACCTCATAAAAAAAACTTATTCACACTAGTACATAATGATAGATAAGTGACCAAAAAAATGACCAAAATATGTATATAAATGACCACTTTTGATTTGGTGATCGTTGTTGGAAAATTTTCGGTCTCTTATCACACAACCAGAAATGTGGTCATATTTAGTTTGTTCATTTATAGCTTGTCATATGGTCATTAATTTGGTCACATATTTGGTCATTAATCTGGTCATATGTTTGGTGATAAGAGACCAAAAATTAGCGACCAAAAATGTCATTTGGTCATTTATATGCGAATTTTGGTCATTTGTTTGGTCGCTTATCTCCAATTTTTTGGTCACTAATTTAGTCATTTTATATGCAAATATTCATTGATTTATGTAGATAGGGTATGGAGGAATCTAACCACCAATATCCTACCTATAAGGTAAGTGCTCTTCCATTGAGCTAGTACCCTTGAAATCTCTACAATACTTGGAAAAGTATCAAGATAATTCATGTACTTCAGACATCATTTGTAGGGATCAATAATGAAATAAATAGCAGCAGACTATTGATATCTATTATGCTACAAATATTGAAAAACATATAACATGATTGATATGAGCTGAAAAGTTGAAGATATCATTCTCCCAATGATAAGGCCAGCATAGAGCTTAACATATTTATAAACTTTTCTCATAAGTTGAACAAAAACAGGAAGTGCATAATGCATGATAGAAGCCTCCTTTCTTATATCCATTTGAAGTTCATTTAATATATGGAAAAGGACCTAACTACTCTAGAACAGTATCTAAATAATAAAGGATAGAACAATTCAGGACATATCTACAGTAAACGGACTTCATATTGTTGGCTAACTTACATGTACACTATGTTGTCTAGTATACAATCAAAATCTATTTAAGGAATCATAAATTGTCATAAATTCAAATGGAAAAGGAAACCAAAATAGGAAGATGATTGAGTTACTTTGCGCATATTTAAGTTGTTCATCCATATCTCGATTTCTAATACCCTCTGAATGGCCATCCTTTATTTTTCTAGTGCACCCATTGTGAATAATAACTAACAGTGGCCATAAAATTAGATCTTGATTGTTTTCCATTGCTTCATGTGTTGGGAATGGCTGATATGATTTTCCATTATCTGGTGGAGAGGCATAGCTCCATCCCATCATGAAAACACATAATGCTTTATACAGTGTCAAGTGTTGTGATCGCAGAAACAATATTCATAGCATTGTAAGCATGCATAATGAGGTTGTGAGTATCAATAAAATATTTGGATTCACTGCAAAACAAAACTTGTCCAACTTAGACAAATGTCAAATAATTATCTGAGCTAAAATTTGAAGAAAAAAAGATTAAAAATACATATATATTCGTAATTCCCTTTATGAAATGCTAAGATTTCTTTGATTTACCCATTCTAGAAATGTTGAGGCAGGAAAATGAAAATGACTCAATCGTTGTAGTAGTTGACCTTTTCATCTTTCTATAACAAAAGAAAAACTCAGTCACTACTTAAAAATGACTATTCTATTCATACCACCTTCATAGTTCAAAATTGTATCCATTTGATTGGATTTCAAGGGATGTGCACATAGAAGAATTCTCAAAATATTTAATAATACCATTTCTGAACACAAAGGTTCTAGCTTGCCAATCTTGTGACCAACAGGTACAATGTTCCAAGGCTTCCTAGTCTGTTCGACATCACCTTTTTCATCACAAAGATACAATGTTTCACATGGCATATTGAGTTTCCCCAACACCTGTAAAAAAAGCATTTGAGACAAAAACATCACTCAATAACAGGATAAGATGTATGGTAATTATAACAAAATGATGTGTAAAACCCACAATGACATGAAAAGATTCAACAAATAACATATATTATCATTAAAGTTACCAAAACATTATAAACACATGGCAATTACCAAACTTCAACAGTGTTTAGTACCTACCTTGTGAGAAAAACTTAAAAATAACTATTCTATTCATACCACCTTCATAGTTCAAAATTTTATCCATTTGATTGGATTTTAAGGGATGCGCACATAGAAGAATTCTCAAAATCTATAATAATACCATTTCTGAAAACAAAGGTTTTGGCTTTCCAATCTTGTGACCAGTAGGTGCAATGTTCCAGGGCTTCCTAGCATGTTCGATATCACCTTTTTCATCACAAAGAACCAATGTTTCACATGGCATATTGAGTTGCCCCAACACCTGTAAAAAAAGAATTCGAGTCACAAACATCACTCAAAAACGTGATAATATGTATGGTAATTATAACAAAATGATGCGTAAAACCTACCGTGACATGAAAACATTCAACAAATAACATATATTATCATTAAAGTTACCGAAACATTACAAACATCTGAAAATTACCAAACTTGAGCAGTGTTTAGTACCTACCTTGTGAGAAAAGGAAGGCATAATTAAAGGTTTCAATAAAGTTGTCAACGTTCAAAATATCTAGAAAAAATTCCTACTAAGGAGAAGGGATTGATATCCTTTAAGATATTAAAATTTAAAATCATATGTTGAAGTGAATCACACCCCTTAATAGCAAAAGATGAAGAAGTGTTTGATTATTTCATATTTTTAGAGGTACTTCAAACTTTAGTTAGAAAGTTAACCATTTGTAATGACAAATACTTAGAATATACTTCTTTCATTCTATATTTGCAAACAATTATTTGTCTAGAATTGCTCTATACCTTAAAATAATAAATATAAAGTTATTTAAAGAGGAAAGAAAGAATATGGGTTGCGTAGTTAATTCTCACTCAAAGTTAGTAAGAATGTTTCAATTCTATATATGCTTCATTCTTAACAAATATATTACTCAACAAAATATTAGAACAAAGAAAACCTGGGAGCGAAGAACTTTCTTGTATGTTCCAATTTCTCGCAGAGAAATCGTGTATTTAGTCATCATACGCCCTATTATAAACAGAAGTAAACAACCATAAAAAACACTGCAAGGATCCCATAAATAATATCATATTAGAAGCAAGAATGTTGGTAACAACAAGACAAGACATAAAAAATAAATAATTGAACCCACAAGTCTTTGGGGGTAATAGGTTATTTTAGCACTAAAATTTACCTTGTTAAAATTTTTAAACTTTCGTCAAAATTGCCCCAACTTCACTATTCTCACTATTTGCACAATATATGCCAAGTCTCTCATCATCCCAAACCTTCACTTTGGTGAGTCTCACACATTATTTTCTGCACTCAAAAGGTCTTCATCAAGTCAAGGTTCATATGCGTCTTGTCTATTAAAAAGTGCCATGTTTGCCTCGCTTCAAAGTCCTTGTTTCATAAATTCATTTTTACTTAGTCATAAATAACCTAAAGTTTTAAAAAGGAGGGTTATTGTTTGGAATTTTTCTTTTTTATTTTCTAAATAATAAAACATTTATTTTATTATAATTTTGGGTAAAAATAAAAAGGAGGGTTATTGTTTGGAATTTTTCTTTTTATTTTCTAAATAATAAATATTTATTTTATTATAATTTTGGGTAAAAATAAAATGTTATTTTTCAGTCCGTATTTTTTCCTTTACTACTGAATCCACATATATGAAAGTGTGCACTACGATTCAAATGAGCTTAGAGGCAATTGGAAATATAAAAAATTAAATGTTTTTATTCCTTGTGCATGTGGGATTACTCCCATTGCGCAAAAATAGAAACAGGTCCTCATTCAAAAGGAAAATAACTCGAGCTTCCAGGTGTTAATCCAAGTATGCTTATGTGTCGAAGTAAGCACCCATAAGATCATTAAGGCTGCCAAGATAGAAATGTACCGATGATTGTGGTCAGACCTTTCCTAGCGATCAAGATTTGTTCTAAGTATATTGAAGTTCATCTAGTGGAGCGCAATTTTAAAGGATTATCTCGTGTCAATGCTTGCTCATATATTCTTTTCATTTACAGTTCATATATTGTCGGTAAATTTTCAAGAATCGGGTCAAAAACATTCATTGTGGAAGATACGGAGGTGGAAGTTGGTATTAAAATGCACTATCTGTTTTCAAAATGACCTGTATTGTCACATAAAGTGATGTGTTTTAATGGATTCATTTTTTTCAAATAATTCCTTATTTAATTATTTAAATTCTCAAGGGAATTGAGTCATTCTTCCCTACCCAAGCAACGACATTCGAAATTATCTTCAATGCATCTAGCATAGTTGGTCGAGCTCGTACGGGTGAGGGTAAACATTGGCATTTGTATTACATGTTGTGGAATTATTACAAAGTAGACAAGATACCAAAGGATTATGCAATATGTTGTGGTGTGAATATCACCATTACCTCACCAAGGCCTATTAAGGGTCTATGGAAAAAATAATAAGATATCAATTGTTGCATCATTATCGTTTTCAGTGGAGGCTCAAATCTCGAATTCAAGTAGTTGGTCATTTTCCCTAAACTACATCTCCATCATCATCACCGGCATTGATTTACAAGTAAGAGAACATGAAATAGCAAGCCTTTGTGTTGTTATTTTCCATACCTATTGCAGATTGTGCAATTTCTTTATCCTCTAAAAAAATTATTATTCCAAAATCTCTCAAGATTTTATCGCTTTATACATTAGCATTGATAAAGGTTTCTCTACATCATTGCTTTCAAACCTAGAATCGTAAAAATATTGTTTGATTCACATTATTCTACCATCCTTGCACAATCATGTTCAACTTCATCCACTTTCTTGGATTTCACTATAGAAACTAGGAGTTTTTAACAGGTGGAAGAGCATCAAGAAAGGATTATTAGAAATCCCTCCAAATCAGGATTCAATGGCATCAATATCCAGATCCTCATTTCCAGAAAGCAGATGATCATGTGACAACATCTAGTACTTCAACAGAGGAGTCATGTATTTCTAAACTAATTGAGCATCGAATTCAATAGTTGATCATTTTTAGGCAGAAGATCAATTAACAACATACCCTTATAATGGATTTGAAGGATCAATCCTAGCGCCCTGAGACAACTTTTAATCATTCAAATGACTAAAAATAACATCAGTGATCACCTCCTTATTTTATGAATCGGGATTATATTCGGGTCTACTTTTTAGGTAAAGGATTGGAATGAGCTCCAAATTTGAGTGAAGCATATTCACTTGTCCCATATTTCTTACAACAGATCATATACTGCTCTATTTTCAAATATTGATAAGTTTTGTTTCTCAAAAGTTAGTAATAGCTTAGATATTGTAATTGTTGTAAATTGTATCAATTAGAATGTAATGGTTTGATATCATCCTCTAGAAAGAATTTGGGGGTCGGACTCGCCAGAGTTGGAAGTATGCAAATTGTGTTAAAAGAGTTCAAGGGTATATAGCATCTCATGCTCAAGGATTCAAACATTTGGATGGTCTGACTGTGCACTTATTGTACTATGTTTTTTGCTCTTTTTTAATACAAAGTAAATTTCTACAATGCTTTTATTTTTGCATAGAGTCGGTGTCAATTACAGTGAAGGATTTACTATCACTTACATGTTTCTTGTAATTTATATAAAACATATAGACATTTAAAGGATTATTTTCTATATATATTTGTGGATAACAATGACCAGTTTTCCAATAAATCTATTTCCTAACTGATCCTGAATAATCTACGAAAACTAACGCTAATAGCAAAGAAAAACATTGGATTTACATAAATTAATAGAATTACAAAAAATCCAATAAACAATTTCTTAATAAAACTGATCCTAATTGACCCTAAATTATCATGAATAGATTTACTATGTGAAGAAACTCTGAGAATGGATAACACATCATGAGAATGACTAGTCAGAGGAGAAACTAATCTGCAGTGATATGCATTACCTTGACTCAGATACTATGCAGAACTTTCTCATGAGTGTTGGATCTATGGGAATTGAGAATATCCAGACTCTCCTCTTCCAGTACCTCATACAGTTTTGAGGTAAGATCAATAGAATGTTTGGGATTGATGATCCTAATCAACAGTTGATCTAACCCGCCTGGATACTCTATTTTCACTTCTTGTAAACTCGATCGTTTCCAATCAATGGAATCAATCGATTCCATATGTTCGCTTCCCTCAAACATTTTATTTTCTATCTATGGTTGAACTACCTTTGCTTGATGGCCTTGAAATTATCTTTGAAGACATAGCAGTTACAATCACCGTTTGTTTCTGCAACATAGAAAAAGCATACCCTCAAACTGAAATTCATGGATAGATTATCTGAAATTCCAATACAATTACTTCACTTTTTAACAAAGAAGGGAAAAGAGCTTTTACCTTAATGGGCTTGGGGTGTATTATGGATTGAAGGATTGCAAACAACAAACCATCTGTATTTCACTCTGCAGACAATTTCTTAAACTTCTCTTAGACTTCCCCTATCTTCTTCGTCGCAACTTATGCACTATATATTCATGTTTATTGCAATATGCCATTTGTAAAGTAATTGTTTATTAATTATCCCAGATAAAATGAATTGAAGAAAAGTAACCCACTTCCTCCTTACGATTGACCCCAATGGTCCAGCTCTTAAACCACTAGATTCTTTACTCTTTAAGTGCACAATACAATTCAACGCCATCTACATTTGATCCCATAAGAATGTTTGGATGGGCAGATATGCGTTTCCACCTTTCACACACCTGGGGGGGAATGTGACAGAAATCTTCAAGCCACTAGGTGTGTCCTTGGGGGCAAGTCTCGAGTCAAGGTTGTCACCTTGTTCTTTACTCCTTCGTTTAGGCTTAACTCCTAATGAAGCCAAGGGGGGTAGACCCTATCAAGTTACTAAGGAAAAATTATTTAGTATGATGATGTTAAACCGAATGAGTTACTTAGGAGTTTGAAATTTAACCATAAATAACCATAGATGACAAGATAATAAAAAAATGAGCATGCGAAAGCACAATGCTGAGACACAATATATATATATATATATATATATAAAGGAAATAGCCTAGTGCCTTAAAATGGAGTCATAAAATAATCAATGTACTTGCATGTGCTTGTAGTGAATGTTTTACGATTGCCTCTTGGTACGTTTTAAGTTAATGTGAAATATGAGTTGATTAAAATTAGGCGAGGGGGGGGGGACTCCAGATATACCCGAGGGGTACTTGGAGTATGTCCAAAAATAAACCTTCACGGCTACCCGCAAGGAAGTGTGGGCTGAATGGAGTCTCTGATACTGTGTTCATAATACACCCTAAGATGTAATAGACATCGGCACCTTGAGGTCACTGTCCAGGAGTTCCCACTTCCTTTGGGTATTTTGCCACCGTTTACGGTTTGATCGAGGCGTTGGATTTTCGCCTGATGGTGGTTAATTGGGGAAGGTGAAAACTAATTAATCTAGTCACTCACATTTCTTTTTATGCATCTTGACTGATTGGATGAACCGCAGCCAAGTGCAGAGCATACACATCGGAGTCTTGTCAATTTTAGTGAGCTTTAAAGGATGTGTTTTCTTAGAAAGAAAAACCCTCCAGGAACCTATTTCTGTCCAAGTGGACCTCAATAGGGGAATCAAGGACGGGGTTGATTTTAGAACAATTGTTTACATAAATTAATGATAAGAAGTAAAAGAAAAGAAGCAAACCACAGGTTCTCTAATTATTACTACCACGCATCTCTTTCCCCTTGCGGGTTAATCGAGAAGTCATGGGGTAATTATTCAAGTTACTTTGATACTGTAATATGGAATATATGATAAAGTAATCAAAGCATGTTATTCTGCATGAATGAAAATAATCTAGAGAGAACAAAAATAAGACAATGCAAAAAACGACAAAAAAGGCGTGAATCCCACCAAGGGGGATGGGGAATGGGCTCGAAAGACCCTATTCGGAGAAAAATTTTATTTTCTGATGTTACAATATCAATAAAACTATCTGAATCCTCTTGGTTCTTATACAAGATGAAACCAATATTTTACAAAATGCCCAAAATTAGAATTGCAGTCAAAAGGGACACCCCTGGGGGGATTCGGATGATCCAAAAGCCACTTTCGAACAGAAGCTTCTCCTCTTTATGTTATGCCTGATAAAATACAGTGAGATTATTATAATGAAAGATGCCTAAAATCAATTTGAAATTACCTTTGGGTCAGCCTACTTTAATACAAAAAAAAAAAACTAAGTTAAAACTAGTTAAAATGGCAAAAAAGGAACCAATGAAAGAAAGATTTCCTTGGGATCTTCGCTTGCTGTTTGGGAAGCCAATGAGAGGTGCACTGATTTTTGGATTTATCTTTTATAATAGAAAACAGAAATCTAATGCATGTAAACTACAAATTTTCTTTTAAATGCAATGCAAAAAAAAAAACAATTTATTTATGCCAGATCTATGATTCTTATGGGAAACTTTTGAAAAATAGAGATCTAGCTTTTTAAATGCTTATGTATGAGATATAATGACATATTTTGTGTATGATAAATTATAATTTCATGCATAAACAAGGTAACCAGGAATATTTATTTTTTTAAAGAAAAGAGAAGAAGAGGAGAGAAGGTCGGCTCGTTGCTTGAATGGAACAAGCTAAAAGGAGGCCCTTTTGTGGAGCGCTGAGGGACAGAGTCTTGTGGAGCGCTGAGGGACAGAGTCTTGAGATTATTGGATAAGGAATGGATTCAATATTGATCCACACCTTCGTCCAATCGGGAACCTGCAACTAAATAACACAAGACTGCACAACACCTCATGAGATATGGATATAGATGTATAAAGCAACAAAAATGAAAGATCATGCAAAAATAATCTTATTTAAGCATATAACTGAAATACTTGAGCATACATAATATGAATAAACAAGAGAAAATAATCTAACTTGCCTAGTTTACACCCTTGATTCAACTGAATCCTTGAAGCCAGAAACCAAAAGCAGCACAGAAATTGGAAAGAAATTGCAGTTACCACATTAGCAGCATGATGTTGGGCATCCACACAAGCACATGCACTACACAGTATAGCCTCCAAAGATTCTTTATTCACAATAAAAATATAGCAGTATTACAATGGCAACAGCTCCTCAATCCAACTCTAACTAGATTGGAAGAGGTAATCTGTGCTTTATTTATAGAAAAAACAGGAGATCTATCCCAAGGGGCACAAATCTCAAGGAGAGAGAGACTGCAACTGCATGTGGAGTGAATCTGAGCCTGATCTGAGTCTCACTAAATGAAACTGTCAATCGAAGATATGATCTGACTAACACCTCAACCTGCTAACTAAATCATCCACCAAAACTCATCCAAATGAGCCCACACGTGTGGAGGAGAGAGGGAGGGCGCAATTCCCAAGATTGCATGCATAAATGTACTCTTTGTTCATCCCAAATCACCTCCTTCTATCAAGGGATGGTCAGATCCAGTCAATCCCAAGCTGATGAGACTGATTTCAGTCAAATCGAAGCAAATCCCAATGATTTATTTGGGGTTTTCTCCATCATTTAATTAATTTATCAATTAAATAATCAATATTTGATTTTTAGGGATTTTTGACCTGAGTGATGGACAAATCACTCAAAACTTAGAAAAAGTGGGTTCATGGGTTTACATGGTGCTCTTATCTTGAAAATGAGCACCCCCATGACTGAAACTGATTTCCGAGCCCACTTTTATTACAAAACCAAATTTTCCAATTAGACTATTAAAAAATAGCCTAAGTTTTGTGGAAAATTTAAAATTAAAAAAACTTTAAAAATTAAAAAAAATTAAAACCTAGGTGGGCTTAGACATGTTCATATGACTCAACCATTATGCCTAGCATGTTTATACATTGACACATAGACTCTAATAACCTCAATAGGCCTAAATGCCAAGCTGACCACCCCAACTTTGGAGGTATTGAGTGAAAAACTCATAAATTATCAGTCATTTGTTCAACAACCAATAATAACCAAGGGAAAAAACACCCTAGGCTGATCGGATTGAAAAATAAAGTCGAAGAGACCGAATCTTTTACAAACACTATCATGCTAGAAAATTTTATTACAACTCCCCTATGGGGTATGAACATGTGATATAGTACAACAAACACTTCCTAGAAGCACTTTCGAAGGTCTTCTGAACTCCGAACAAATTATATTTGTCCGGTTCACCAGGCTCACTTGATAAAAAACCACTAAGTACAACTTAGGTGGTAACTTATGGCTCCAACTACGGGACGTGTGCTCGATCTAGTCATAAGGCAAGGAGAGGATACGAGAACACCATAATCTCTAGTTTATACACCCTATAAAAACATCTCAACTTGACAAGAAAACCTCAGTAGCACAAGCTTTATATAAAATCCAAATGAACCATTAAGCTAATTTATTTAAACAAAATAAATGTAACTAACTAATGCAATAAAAGTTTTATTATAGCTAAGTACAAAACATAAATGCTGAAAGTAAATGCTCTCTTTTAAGGAGCTTATTTTCCTACTCTAAGAATGATATGAAAGGTTAGGTGTAATCAAAAATCCAATGTAACCACCTAAGCATTTTATTATCATAAAAAAAAAATTGTCTCGTCTTTGGTTACCAGCCAAAGTAAGTATACTTTATTCAGAAAATGCAAACCTACGTGATGATCCGTAATGGGTGAAATGGATGGGAAATCATAGGCATGAATAATGTTGTCAAACTTCTTCCCAAACTGGTAGGTTCTTGCGTAGGCTACTTCTATCCATGACTGGATAAGGTTGATGTACAAATCGGAATGATGAGGTAGATTGAATACACCATCATACTGATCATCAAGGTTTATCGGATGATAACTCACTGTATAAGCCCCAAACGGCTCCAAATCATAAGGAAACTCTATATGTGAAGATGATAGTTGAGACTGATATTCTACTAACTGCATCACATCTGTCTTTTCACAACACTACTTCTCAATGTCTTCATCATTGATACCTTTGTGCTTCTCTGCATGATATGACTTTGGATGATCATATAAGAGTTTTGAATGCTGCTTTTCCATACTAGGATTTTCCCAGGTCTCTGTTGAGTCTAAAATTGGTCCCTTTTTAACCATCCTTAATCACCTTTTCTGCTCTTGTTTTACACTGTTCAGCATGTCAATCAGACCTGTTTTCCTCACTTTATTCCCTAAATTGCCAAGGTAAGACTGATTATTGTTTTATCTTATTAATGCTTATGATTGTGACAATTAAGGCTGTGTATCTCTCCAAATTGTGCTAATATGTTGTAATTTATGAAGATAGCGTGAGATGAGTAGACTGCAGGAAAGTGGAGCTAAACAAGTATTGAAACAAGGGGCGTTCATGATTCAAGAGGATCCTCAATCCTTCAATCATCAATTAAGGCACGTGGCTCTTATGCAACCTTCCATACAAAGCCATACAGAGTAGCTGTAACAGAATGTGCTACGATTGGGGGATCTTCAGGATAGCTGCTCGAATATCATGGCGATCTGAGAAGATCGCCACTTCCGGGCCAGTCAACAGCTTTCTGTCATTTTCTATATTTACACCATGCCACGCTTTGTAACAGCCAGTGTTATTCAGGGTGCCTGAAGATCATATATCTTCATGGCTGCCCTTTGTAATAGGATCGGATGTTATAGTCTGTATGTATAAAAGTGAGAAGCTGTCTCGACCCAGGGGGTTGTTGCATAATAAATAATTCATTCTTGTATTGACAGTGAAAGTAATCTATAATCATTCCTTCTTTTAATACAAAGAGAAACCGTTGATTTAAGGGAGTTGTACATTGTTCATCCAGTGTCTCTGTGTGAAGGCTGGGCCCACCTTCCGCAGAGATTGCTGAGTTAAAGTAGGATTTCTGAATGCATTGTTGTGTGATGTTTTGCTAATTATATTGCCTGTGTGCGCAGCAGTAGTATGTGTGGATTTGCAGTATTACATTTTCCTGAGATTGATAATTGGTACAGAATAACAGTCGACTAA
>LPNX010415332.1:179204-280408 GCA_001517045.1 Pseudotsuga menziesii | reverse complement strand
CATGAATACGAGGAGGGTAAAACGCGATCAACTCCCAACTCCCAAAACCCCACAAAATACTAACAGTGCAGGTGGCTCGGGTCGCGGTCGAGGAGCACCGTTGGGCAGAAGGACGTTCATCGACAATCTTGTTGACAGAACTGATTCATCCACCAGAGCTCGTCTTCAAGAAACTCCTATCAGAAGGAATCCTGCCGATCCTGAGGCGCCAGCGTTAGGATCCACGGTGGAGAATCCACGAGCAGCTGCGACTCCCTCGAACATTCATGCAGACGAAGACACAGCTGTTACAACCGGACCTGCCGGTAGAGGTCCGACCTACCACATCAACGGGAGGGTTGTAACTAAGGAAGAGTGGGATCAGTACCACCAGAAGTTCTTGGATCAGTGGAGGAACGAAGAAAAGAAAGAGGAACAGGAGAAGGACGAAGAAAAGAACGCACGAAGAAACGAAGAGGAGATGAGTAATAGACACGGGGCCGACGAGGAAGAAGTAATGGGAGAAAACTATCATCATGAAAATCGCTCCCTGCCAGAAGGAACGGTGGCTACACTGCAATTTCCGATTCAACAACCAGATGGGGCAGCTCCTATGAAAAATATCTCACCATCGGTGTTACCTCATTTCCATGGAAAGGCGGCAAAAGACCCAGATGAATTCCTCTTTGAATTCGATATTCTTTGTCGCAGCTATGATTATATCACCGATTCCCAAAAGCTAAAACTTTTTCCTGCTACCCTGAAGGACAATGCATTACACTGGTTCATGAGCCTTAGAGGAGGAACCGTTTCTAATTGGGATGCAATGAAACAAGTGCTCCTAGAGAAATACTAGGAATATTGTAACACCAAAGACAAGACAAAGGAATTATTTAAAATGGTGCAGAAGGAGGACGAAAGTTTGGAGGATTTCATGGAAAGACTGATGTATAATGTGCAGAGAGCTGGGCAGACGAACATGGGGCTGGACGTACTCAAGATAATCTTGCTCCGTGGGATCAGGGATGATTGTCTAGACATGTTAAACCTGCTTGGTAAGGGAGATATCTCCAAAGAACCTTTTGAAAAAATTGTGGAGTTGTGCAAGAGATACTCCAGGGGGTCTTCCAGGAACAATAAGCGGGACAAACGAGATAAGCTAGAATGTGACATCTTCGACAAAACTTAGAAATCATCCAATGGAGGCGCTACCCGCGTAGAGATAGGCAATCTCCTTGAAAATTTTAAAACAGAAATGATGAGCTCTATCTCTTCGGAAATCGATGTCCTGAAGGCAAAACAAAAACAAGCAGTGGAGGATCTCACATTAGGTGTGTTCTGCCCCCGACGTAGAAAGAAACATCTGCTGAGAGAATGCCCGCTTGACAAAGTAAACGTATGTCAGCTGTGTGAGTTGAACCATGACATGAAGGAATGCCCCTCACTTCCTCAAGTAAAGGCCGTTCTGCAGGCATCAAACCCGGATGTGGAAGCAACCTACTTTATTGCACAGAAGAAATCGTGGCAGCCTCGAAATCAAGGTACGCCTCCAGACTCGTTTCCATTTTTGAATAATATGGGAAATTGGAATAATAATATGCAAAACGTGAATACACAATTCCCTTCAAATTATACTCAGTTGAATTCTTCCCAACCTGCAATACAAAACTATAACTCATGGAGTCCTTGGACACAGCCACCACATCAACCCACGTCGTGGTCTCCTGGATGGAGGAATTTCCATCCTGGGAACCAGTTTCCTCAACCACCTCCACCTCAACAGTCACCATATTCTCCTCAGTTTCCCCAATTCCATCAATTTCCTCCATATCCTCAATACCTACCTCAGCAGTCGTAGCTGCAGTTGCAAAACAATTATGTACCTAATATACCGATTCGACCTCAGCTGCCTTCCCAACCTAATCCCAACCCGAATAATAAGGCAGTCCATCAATTGGAGACTGTCAATATGCCAGCCTACTCTCTTTCCCTTGTACCCTGTAATGACATCCATTTACGATCTGGGAAAATTGTAGAACCCATAATTACAGAGGATGTTTCACCCTCTGTGCATAAAGAAGAGGAGAGTTCACAGCATCCATTTGGCACAATTCCTATCATTGAAGATGTTGAGCATCCCTTAGAAGGGATGGCTGAAACATCCGACGATAAAGGGACGGCTGAAACATCCAACGATAAATCTGACAATACACAGCCTTCCCAGTTGATAAAGCAACCACCATACCCCAAAAGACTAATGCTACCAAGAACGGGGGGGCAACCTCAGTTTAACCTCCTCGGAGAGTTAAGGAACCTTTATGTCAAAATCCCCCTTCTTCAAGCTCTTCAAGATGTGCCCATTTACGCTAGAATAGTTCGGGACCTGTACACTAAGAAAACAGGAAGGAAACCCAGGGATCCTCCTACGGTTCACGTCATAGGGAACTTATATGCCTTGATAACAGGAAAAGCCCCTGTGACTAAATATGATGACCCTGGCAATCCTACCGTCACTGTACAGATAGGACAGACACAGATACCCAACGTGCTAGGGGATCTAGGAGCAGCAATCAATGTTATAACAATAGAGACTGTAAAGAAGCTTGGGCTCACTAATATTAGACTGACCCCTACTATTTTGGAATTAGCAGACAGATCCACCATCAGACCTGAAGGGATCCTGGACGACCTTGTCATCTTAGTAGATTCATGGGAATACCCAGCTGACTTTTTAATATTACAACCAAAATCGTAGTTGGGGGGACACCCATTGATCCTGGGGAGACCTTGGTTGGCCACCACTGATGCTTGCATCAGCTGTCGATCGGGGTCCATGACTATATCTGATGGTATGGATACTAAAAATCTCACCCTTTATCCTCCAACTCGGCCAAGTCTAGAGGCTGAAACATCCCTTTGGATAGAGCAGGAGGAGGAGGAGGATGTTCAGCCACTATTAACTATAGGGAAGGCCTTAAGTTTTAAAAATGAAACAGAGGATGATACTATTAGCTATTTCATTAGTGAACCCACTTCAGTGAATAGAGAGGTCTATCAAATTCTAAACACTACCCTGGGCAAGGAAGAACAAGAAAATATTAGGAAATAAGCCTTAGTTGGTGTCACAAACATAATCCCGGTTTTGAAAAATTCAAAAAGTATTCCTATTGAGGTAGAGCCTAGAAGGACTTTGAATATCAATCCTAGTCTCTCCTTAGAGGAACAGAAACGCCTGATCAGCCTCTTGAAAGAACATAAGGGGGCATTTGCCTGGGAGTATACAGACATGAGGGGTATTCCCTCTAATCTGTGCACCCATCACATTTATATTAAAAGTGACTCCCGGCCTGTGTGTCAACCCCAACGACGCATGAACCCCAATCTGAGGGATATAGTGAAGGAGGAAATCCAGAAACTTTTGGAAGCAGGATTTATATATCCTATTTCAGATAGTGAGTGGGTCTCTCCACTCGTAATTGTACCCAAGAAGAAAAGGGAAATGGAGGGTCTGTGTTGATTACAGGGAATTGAACAAAGCAACTCAAAAGGATCATTTTTATTTGCCCTTTATTGACCAAGTACTTGATACCCTGTCAGGGAAGAAGTTCTTCTCCTTCCTAGATGGCTTTAGTGGGTACAACCAAATCCATATTACTCCTGAGGATCAGGACAAAACCACCTTCACCTATCCCTGGGGAACGTTTGCCTACAGAGTGCTTCCCTTTGGATTATGTAACGCACAAGCAACGTTCCAAAGAGCTGTAATTGGCATATTCTCTGAATTAGTCAATGATAGTATGGAAATCTTCATGGATGATTTTACTCCCTATGGCAAGGACTTTGACGAAGCACTGGAGAATTTAAAGAAGGTTTTAATTCGCTGTGAACAGACTCAGCTCTCATTAAGCACTGAAAACTGCCGTATGATGATGAAAGAGGGGGTGGTATTAGGACATTTTATCTCTGCCAATGGCATTCAGGTAGATCCTTCAAAAATCAAGGTGATAAAGAATATACCTACCCCCTCAACTCAGAAAGAGGTGAGAATTTTCCTGGGACATGATGGATATTATCGAAGGTTTATAGAAAATTTCTCCAAACTGGCCTCTCCCTTATTCTCTCTATTAACGAAGGATGCACAGTTTGTGTGGAATACAGCATGCCAGACAGCATTCGATGAGCTTAAAGCGAAGCTGTCCACAGCCCCATCTTAAGGGGACCTAATTGGACCCTGCCCTTCTATATTTCTTCAGATGCCTCTGACACTGCCATTGGAGCAATATTAGGACAGCAGAATGGTCAAGTACCTTATGCAATCTACTATGTAAGTAAAAACTTAGCCCCTGCTGAACTTAATTATACTGTTACTGAAAAAGAATTCCTAGCTATTGTTTACTCTATCAATAAATTTCGACATTATATCACCGGGTATCCTACATTTGTGCACACTGACCACTCTGCCATTAAATATTTAATGAATAAACATGTTACCAATGCCAAAGTGACCAAATGTCTTTTGTTGTTGCAAGAATTTGATATCACCATTATAGATAAACCTGGGAAAGAAAATGTTGTTGCTGATTTTTTATCCCGTCTTACTAACAGTGATGACAGTTTGCATGTTGAGGACTCTTTTCTATATGAACATCTATTCGCACTTTCAGCTCATTCTCCATGGTATGCAGACGTCGCTAACTATTTGGTTGCAGGAAATCTCCCGCCATATATGTCTAAACGAGAAAAAAAGAAAAATTATTCAGCGAAGTCCTTGGTTTTCTTGGCTAAATGGTCATCTCTTCTACACAAGGCCTGATCTTGAGATCAGGAGATGTGTAAGAGAAGATGAGATCTTTGACATACTGAAAGCCTGTCATGAGGGGCCTTGTGGAGGGCACTTTGCAGACAAAAGAACAGGGCATAAAGCACTGCGGATGGGCTACTACTGGCTGACTCTGTTCAGGGATGCTAAAAGGTATGTTCAGTCCTGTGACAGCTACCAAAGGATGGGCCAACCTAATAAAACAGATCAGATTCCCCTACAGTCCCAACTCGTAGTTGAACCATTTGATAGATGGGCACTGGATTTCGTTGGCCCTATCAGTCCTCCTTCCAGACAGAAGGTCTACATTCTGGTTTGTACTGATTATATGACCAAGTGGGTGGAGGCTGTATCTTTGGCAAAGGCTAATGACCAGGTAGTGATTGATTTTATGTACAGTGAGATCTTTACCCGCTTCAGGGTACCAAAAGAAGTAGTTACCGATGGGGGACCGCAATTCATGTCACACCAGTTTGAATCCTTGCTTCGAAAATATCATGTGTAGCACAGGGTGTCTTCACCTTACCACCCCCAAGACAATGGTCAAGTGGAAAGTACCAATAAGGTTATTGAAAACATCCTTACTAAAACAGTTAAGAGCCATCGAAAGGATTGGGCTGACAGGCTTCCGGAAGCACTGTGGGCATATCGCACGACTTGGCGCGACACTATAGGTTTCTCCCCATATGATTTAGTGTATGGAAAGAGTGCCATATTTCCAATTGAGTTCGAGATTAAAACCCTGAGGACAGCCACCGAAATGAATCTGGATGTAACAGAAGCTCAGAAGCGAAGATTGAATCAATTAAATGAATTGGACGAGAAGCGGTTAGCTGCAGTGGACCAGACTTTGTTGCTCCAGCAACAGAGATCCAAGTGGCATGACCGACTTATTAAAAAGAAAGTCTTTAGCGAGGGAGACTGGGTGTTACTCTATGACTCCAGATTCAAAAGGGATTTTAAAGGTAAATTGCGTACAAGGTGGCTAGGTCCATACTTGGTTGACAGGGTCTTTGACAATGGCATTGTCCGTCTGGTGACCATCGATGACAATCGCATACCCTTACTTGCTAATGGCCACAGACTGCGACTGTATCATAAGCCTATTTCGAAAGATGCATTCATTTCGCAAATCGCCACCGATCCAGAGTATCAGCTGACACCAGGGCAGGAAATTCTCTCTGCCTCTGCCAACCCTTGAACTGTAAATCGCACTTTGAATCGTTGTACATAAATAAAAAAATTTCCTACTGTAGCGTATAATTCTTTATTTTTCTTTTGCATTTGATCTTTTTGGTTGTTGTTATTTTTCAAAAAAAAATTGCAGGGAAGTACCAGGCGAATGACCAGAATGGACCTGTCGAATGGGAGTCGTCTTCCTCTGCTTCCCTACGTCGCTTTTCCCCTTTTTCCCCAAAATAAAATTTCCTAGCGGCCAAAATAAAATTTCCCGGCGGTTGAAACAAATTTCCCGGTGGCTGAAACACATTTCCCAGCAGCTGAAACACATTTTCCGATGGCTGAAACATATTTCCCGGCGGCTGAAACATATTTCCCGGTGACTGAAACACATTTTCCGGCGGCTGAAACATCTTTCTCGATGGCTACAACATCTTTGCCGACGGCTGTGACATATTTTCTGAGGACCGTCGAGCTTTTCCCTGGCAGCCATGATTTTTCCTGCTACCTCCAATCTTTTTCCCGACACCATGAATCATTTTTGGCGGCTGTAACATCTTCTTAATCGGCCGCAATATCATGCGGGGCAACTGCAATTCCGCTCTATTTGGCGGACATTTCCAGCATTAAAGACTGTTCTCTTGTAACCTGTAGTGGTAACTCCTGTGTTAACGAAATAAAATTGCTTCCACTATCAGATATGGCTCTGATTTATCCCACTCGTGCCAGCCAATTTGGCATAATTCTGACCCCGGCGATGCGATGGTTTTTGTTTCACTGGAGGAAGGCATTTTGGCATTATCCACATTATTATGATCAACTTAATGCCTACGCACGAGCTCGGATTTGCAGCGTCAGCAATCACACGTTCCACCATTCTCCGCAGGCTATCCGACGCACAGTCGCACGAGGTATGGCTTTGATTTTCACGTGATTAAGTGTTGATTTGATTTAATGATATCAGTCTTGCCTTTATACGTATTATCATTATGGATTAATTAATCCATTCCCTCGTGCGACGTAAAAACTCATAACCGCCACCTTCCCCAATTTGGCATAAAAATTTCGAACCTCCCTCTGTACTGAACTTTCCAAATTTGCCATTTTTTTCTCAACGTATTTGCTCAGCGACCTGTGCATCCTCTACTCTGCAACCTCCATTCTTGGACCTTGTAACTCTGCAGCCAAGACTATGGGGCTTCCAGCTCATCATGAACCTTTGAATACGTAGGAACTCAGGAACAATCCTACGGTTTTTGCCATCTTTCAAGCCGCTGGCTGGATTGAATTTTTTGTGCGACTAGACGGATTTAACAAGGAAGCAGCTCTGCAATTTGTTTTAAACCTCCGAGACACTCACTCCGAGGTATGGGGTCTGTAGATAGAAGTCTTCGAAGCCATTATATCCGAGGTTACTGCTCTTCCACAGGTCGGACAGGCATGGTTTGGACAATGAGTTCCCACGCTGACTGCACAGGAAATGTTTTTACGAGAGGGGGAGCAAGTTCAATCATCAAGAAGAGGAATTTCCCTACATTCACTACCACGGCCCTGGGATCAAGTTGTTGTCTTTCTCAAGAAGTACATCACTTGTGAAGGTAGGTACCAGACTGTTTATAATTCTGATCTACCTTGCTTTCTCATCTTCGACATGGCATTTTATTGAACATTCCATATTATCTACTTCATGACCTGCGCCATATGGCGACGTTTGTCCAAGCTGCTAAACATCCACATGTTTCCCTCAGCCACCATGGTCTTATAAAATTAATCATTTTAAGAACCCTATCCCAGCACAATATAACCTGGGATCAATTCACAGCTCGCACCCAGGAACCTGCTCCTTAGCTGGGTGTCCCAGCAGACCAAGCACACCTTCAACCACATCAGGAGGACCGGAGTCCCTCCAATGTAGTTGGGTGGGGGGGATGACATTGCACCATATCAAGAGAAACAGGGGACACAAGCAGAACCATTGGAGGAGGGTGTTGATAAAAATCCTGGGAAAAACACAGACAACAGGGTAGCTCTGCCATCAGAAGGAGAAATTGGAGCAGCATTGAATGCTGCGACAATTGAACCTGAAGATGGCAGAGCCAAGGCAATTGAAGAACATATTGAACCGGTCACTATTGAATCCTCACCTGAGTGGGAAGGAGGAACCCTAATTGAGGAGAAACGACCTGAGGAGCAGGAAAACATTCCTTTGACCTCAGCAGTGAATCCTGATATGCCAGCTCCTCAAAAGAAAACACCACAAAGGAAAGGAAAGAGACCAATTAATGAACTTAGCATAAATCCACCAATAAGAAGAAAAAGAACTAAATCAAATGCAGCAGCAGAGGCAGCCAAAAAAAGATGGGCAACCCTGGAGGCACAGGTTGAGTTCTCGATCCTTGTACCAAGGCCAATGGATGCTCCACAAATGCCAGTTGAGGAAGAACCTAGCATTGAAGGACTTTTGGAAGAGAACACATTATTAAAGGAGGAATTCCAAGTACTTAGAAGGCAAGTGGAGACATGGAAGGAAACCTGCAGGAAACAAGGTGAGAAGAAAATGTATGCATTGGTGGAGGCTGCAGAACAGTTGGAGGAATCAAACTCTACCGAGCCTGGCAAGGAAGATGAGCGAGTGATTTGTCTAGCCTGTGGAGAAATATTCAAAGAGGCAGGCCATAAGATCATACTTCGCACCTATACAGCTCAGCAGTCCGAGGCCACAATAGAAAAAGCTGCGAAAAAAGAAGATGCTGCTACACAAGAACCAGCATCTTTGACCATCCTTGCTGAAGCTGCCACCAATCCTGTGACAGAGGAGAAAAAGGATGAATTCAGGAATGTTGATGGAGATAAGGATTGCACTGTGAACTCAGAATACTCCCACGATATAGAGATGATAGAAGCTGAACCACAAGGGCAGGACATTAATGAACTAGAACAGGGGGCTGTAACACAAGAACCAGTAACCTTGAATATACTTGTCCAATTGGCAGAGAAAGTGGGAGAAGAATCCGGGATGGAGGACACTCTGGAACCTAACGAAGAGATTTGCACTATGAATCCAGAATATCCCCATGATACAGGGCTTAGAGAAGAATTGCAACCACAGGAGGACGAATAGGTAATCCAAGATGTTGTAACACAAGAACCAACATCCTTGGGAATTGCAGCAGGGATTCCTGAATTTCAATTAGAAGATAAGCCGGGGATGGATATCATGCCCAATACACAGTGGAGTGAGGATGAACAATCATTAGCCTCGAGTGACACTGATATCCTTGAGGAAGAGCTACATGATGGAGAAGATCTCCAATCTCGGAGGCAGGAGAACAAAGAAGACACTGTTACACAAGAACCAGTGTCTCCAAAGGCAATAAATGTAGCTGCTGAAGAGAACCCAGGGGATGTTGCTGCCACACAAGAACCAGCAATACAAGAATTAAATTCAAAAATGCAGGTTGACCAGGGAGAAGGCACTATCACACAAGAACCAGTGTCTCAACAAGCCATGGATACAGCTGTGGAAGGTAACCCAGGGAATGTTGCTGCCACACAAGAACCAGCAACACAAGAATTAAATTCAGAAATGCAGGTTGAGTAGGGAGAAGGCACTGTCACACAAGAACTAGTGTCTCAACAAGCTATGAATACAGCTATGGAAGGTAATCTAGGGGATGTTTTTGTTACACAAGAACCAGCAACTCTCATAGAAAACTTAGATGAGCTGGAGGACACTGTCCCACAAGAACTAGTGCTTCTCCCTCTCAGGAATTTCATTGATTTGGATTCAGAGCAAGAAGAGAATTATAAAAAGGAAATTTTAAACCTCACAGCAGAAGTCTCAGCCCTAAGACTGGAAGTGATCAAATGGAAAAGTCAGGTGGAAGAAAACCAGAAAAAGACGATTGCTTTGAGTGAGCATAGAAGAATTATTAGAGAACTGGAAGAACAGGGGGCTGAAGAACGTATGGCCCATAGAGTTTAGGTAGAGGAGCTGCAGAACAAGATGAGAGAATTGAAAAAGTTTCAATCCATGCAGAAGGAGAAGGAGCAGATGTATGCCCTATCTCGAGAACTCATGGGCACCAGGAAGCCCTCTTCCTCTTATCCAGTATTTCTCTTCGAGCAGTTTGTCTGGTTTAAATTAAATGCTGTACAGGAAGGGAGGTCGTTCGAAATCACAACCTCAGAAAATTTTTTGGAGACATTCTTTGGAAGTAATTTCGAAGAGCAGAACTTACTGTGTGAATTATATTTGCACAAGATGGCTTGCCCTTTGGATCGCCACTCAAACCCTGTTCCATTTGCAGGTGATGTTCAGCTAAGAGCCTTTGCCTCTTTTGTGAGTAATCACGTTCAGTGCGAAAGGTCTTTTCATACCTTTTCCCACAATGAATCTCACACTAATTTATGGATTCGAAGTGAGCCCCAGAATCCTAGCATTCTTGTGGCACGGTACAGAATTTTTCTTTCCATTCCTTCCCAGGAACAACATATCATGAACTTGCAGGAAGAGGTAATCTCCACTTGTATCAAATCCATTTCCAAGCAGTAGCAGGTTGCATTGGAAGGCAGCAAGCACAGATGGCAGGCTGCCTCCTCTGCACTTAGAAACCAGGATCCTTACTGCTTTAAGAATTTTAAACATGCACTCTCTAGAGTCAAGGGTTACGTGGGAAGTATGAAGGAATGTGGAGTTAACTGGCTGGGTTTGAAGTTTAAATTTCCTCTTATTTGGTGGCCAACAACACCATACAACATGGATTTTTCCTTGACTAGGGCAGAGGAGCAGAGATGTTGGCAGTACTGGGTTATTCACAAAGGCTTTCTGAATACAGATGAGAAACCTGAGTTTCCCTACAATTTTTCCTCCCTCCATGAACAGAGCTCAATGCAGGACTCAGACTCCGAATGATGCAAGTTGTTGCATGAGGACATGCAACAGGGTAGTTGGGGGGAGATGTTGAGTCTAAAATTGGTCCCTTTTTAACCATCCTTAATCACCTTTTCTGCCCTTGTTTTACACTGTTCAGCATGTCAATCAGACCTGTTTTCCTCACTTTATTCCCTAAATTTCCAAGGTAAGACTGATTATTGTTTTATCTTATTAATGCTTATGATTGTGACAATTAAGGCTGTGTATCTCTCCAAATTGTGCTAATATGTTGTAATTTATGAAGATAGCGTGAGATGAGTAGACTGCGGGAAAGTGGAGCTGAACAAGTCTTGAAACAATGGGCGTTCGTGATTCAAGAGGATCCTCAATCCTTCAATAATCAATTAAGGCACGTGGCTCTTATGCAACCTTCCAGACAAAGCCGTACAGAGTAGCTGTAACAGAATGTGCTACGATTGGGGGATCTTCAGGATAGCTGCTCGAATATCATGGCGATCTGAGAAGATCGCCACTTCCGGGCCAGTCAACAGCTTTCTGTCATTTTCTATATTTGCACCATGCCACGCTTTGTAACATCCAGTGTTATTCAGGGCGCCTGAAGATCAGAGATCTTCATGGCTGCCCTTTGTAATAGGATCAGATGTTATAGTCTGTATGTATAAAAGTGAGAAGCTGTCTCGAGCCAGGGGGTTGTTGCATAATAAATAATTCATTCTTGTATTGACAGTGAAATTAATCTGTAATCATTCCTTCTTTTAATACAAAGAGCAACCGTTGATTTAAGGGAGCTGTACATTGTTCATCCAGCGTCCCTATGTGAAGGCTGGGCTCGCCTTCCGCAGAGATTGCTGAGTTAAAGTAGGATTTCTGAATGCATTGTTGTGTGATGTTTTGCTGATTATATTGCATGTGTGTGCAGTAGTAGTATGTGTGGATTTGCAGTATTACATTTTCCTGAGATTGATAATTGGTACAGAATAACAGTCGACTGATTAGATAGTTTTCTTTATGCAATTCATATAATAGTTGTACACAGCTCTGTTCATCTCATGGTCTCAGATTGTCATCCCACGAATCCTTGCAATTATTTTACTGTTATAATTGTTGATTTTCATTTCTGCAACTCAATTCCTTAGAATAGATGAATTCGATCTTCCGCAATTGAATTTCTAGATTACATTCAGTTTATGTTTATGGGTTTCAAGAGTGATTAGATTGAATAGGCGAATCATTTGTTTTGGGATATGAATAGGATTTCCTTTTGATCTGCAATTGTTGTTTGAATCTGATTTCATTTCTTGATTGATACATGGTAGGAAGAAATTGAATTTGTAGTGTTTAGAAGATTGGTGGGATTACACAGGTTCTGAGGGATGAACATGGTTGTTAGAGGATAAAGTGTTTAATTACAATGATCTGGTGTTTAAGCATAGACTGTGCATTTATCCTTTGAAATAAAATAATTTCTCGGGTTGACAATAAATCTATGCTCTGTGTGTTGATAATAATTTATCTGCATTTAGGGTGCTCGACAGTCTCCAGATCCATGCTTCCCTCTATGGAAGTATAGTAGATTGGAATTCCACAAATTTCTAAATAGACACTCCCCTGACTAGATATAGCATAGATGGGATTCTCAATAAGATATTCACAAAAATTCCAATAGTCATCACTGCCATCTATGTCAGATGTGATGGATTCCCCATTGCTGATATCAAGTTCTCTTTGTCTTCATTACTGATTCTGATATATGGCTCATACTGATCATATGGATAAACTGCATGTTCCTTTTCCATATCAAAATTTCCCAAGGCCACAAGGTCCATTCTCTCTCCTTTAGATATGCCATAGACAGGAGAATCAACAAAACCATCAAAAGTTTTTGGTTCATTATTAACATCTTTGTCGGACATAAGGGAGTCTTCGTCACTTGTATCATGTTCCAAGTTATACTTGTCCTCATCTTCTTCAGAAAAAAGGTCACAAGGCAGTAAACCTTCCATACTGTCATCATTATATGGAGAACATGTAGGAGTCCCATCATGCACATTACGGTTTTCATCATAAGTTTCACTATAAGATTCTGCAATGGTTTCATCCTTAGGTTTGTATTGTTTAGCTGGTGACAAAGGGTATGCCTAACCTACCATGTATACATGATCAGCCTCGCTTGAAGTTGTTTCCTAACTACTAACCTCGGTAAGTCCATGTTCCATGAATTGATTTTCAACATAACAAGTGCTTTCTTGGTGGAATTGTTCACAAGGTCTACACCATTGAAGTACTTCTTCTACCATGTTAGCTGATTCTAACTGGTTTGGACTCCTAGGCTCTTGCTGAGGGGATTTCTTCTGATACATCGGATTTTGATTGGGATGAAATTTCTTAGGTCCATCATTCCTTTCCATTGTGATCAATCTATTCTGCATGTCATTCAATTGTGCAGTATGATTGGCCATATGTTGGTTTTGACTAGTAACCAAGTTTTTTATCATGCCCGACACCTTTTCCATGGGATCTTTAAAAGTTCCATTTTCTTCTATTTCAATAGCTTTACCCTTGGTCTCTTCGTTGTAGGAATTGTTTCCCCTAGTGTAACCTGGAATGTTGGAATTCCCTGAATATTGCATATTCTTTTCTATTTTCTCAGCCAATTCCTGGGCAGTTTTCAGATCGGCCGGTTCTTTATCTCTCAACAGGTACCTTAAGTCACCGATGAAGGCTTCAATGTAGGATATGAGGATAGAGGCATTTTTTGGCTTGATGTCTCTAGGAAGGTCCGCAACCACACACCTGAATTTAGTGTTAAATTCATCCATGGTTTCATTCTCCATCTTCTTTATGCTATAAAGGGCAGCAAGTAGATGTCTTGGTTCCTTATTTTCTCCCCATTTCTTCCTAAAACCATCTTGGAATTCACTAATAGTTTTATATGAATCATCATTTAGGTCAAGGTACCATTCTTTAGCATCATATTCTAAGGATAAAGCAAAGAGCTTAATTTTGACATCGTCATGGTCATGGGCAGCATCATTGCAATAACTCACCAGGTGCTTTTCAAACTTTCGAAGGTGAGACTTGGCAGTGATGGCATTATTGCCCAAAAATATGGGGAGCTTCTTGATAGAATCTTTTGGAATGGTATGGGAAGCACCTACTATCTGATAAAAGTCAAGGGGTTTGAATAATTCCAAAATTTCTTGAGATTGGTGAACATGACTCTCTAGAAATATGTGATGGATATCTGAGAGGGATTGGTCTCCTAAAACTTCAAGGTTTCTACGAGAATTCTACCTATTCAATATTTCTCTAACAAACCTTTCGGGATCAGGCAGAGGATTGAATAATAACTGGAGGTTTCTTCGAGTAGAAATTCTTGGAGGGATGTTAGACAGTGAAGTCGCCAAATGGATCGAGTTTTAATTTTTATGTTTTTTAAAGACAAGATCTATCAAAAATTTTATCTTTTTAGTTGTTTAGAAAAAAGTTAAGCTAAGTCGTACTCGGGTATAAAAATATTTATCCCCAGCATCGGCACCAAAAAGTGTTGCCACCTTTCACATACTTGGGGGGAACGTGGAAGAAATCTTCAAGCCATTAGGTGTGTCCTTGGGAGCAAGTCTCGAGTCAAGGCTGTCACCTTGTTCTTGACTCCTCTATTTAGTTTTAACTCCTAACGAAGCCAAGGGGGGTAGACCCTATCAAATTACTATGGAAAAATTATTTAGTATGATGATGTTAAACTGAATGAGTTACTTAGGAGTTTGAAATTTAACCATAAACAACCATAGATGACAAGATAAAAAAATGAGCACACGAAAGCACAATGCTGAGACACAATATATATATATAGAAAGAAAATAGCCAATGCCTTAAAATGGAGTTATAAAATAATCAATGTACTTGCATGTGCTTGTAGTGAATGTTTTGCAATTGCCTCTTGGTATGTTTTAAGTTAATGTGAAATATGAGTTGATTAAAATTAGGCGAGGGGAGGGGGACTCCAGATATACCCGAGGGGTACTTGGAGTATTTCTAAAAATAAACCTTCATGGCTACCCGCAAGGAATGTGTGGGCTGAATGGAGTCTCTGAGACTATGTTCATAATACACCCTAAGCTATAATAGAAATCGGCACCGACAGGTCACTGTCCAGGAGTTCCCACTTCCTTTGGGTATTTTTCCACCGTTTATGATTTGATCGAGGCATTGGATTTTCTCCTGATGGTGGTTAATTGGGGAAGGTGAAAACGAATTAATATAGTCACTCACATTTCTTTTGATGCATCTTGATTGATCAAACGAACCGCAGCCAAGCGCAGAGCATACACACCGGAGTCTTGTCAATTTTAGTGAGTTTTAAAGGATGTGTTTTCTTAGAAAGAAAAACCCTCCAGGAACCTATTTCGGTCCAAGTGGACTTCAATCGAGGAATCAAGGAGGGGGTTGATTTTACAACAATTGTTTACAAAAATTAATGAGAAGCAGCAAAATAAAAGAAGCAAACCACAGGTTCTCTAATTATTACTACCACGCATCTCTTTCCCCTTGCGGGTCAATTGGGAAGTCGTGGGGTAAGTATTCAAGTTACTTTGATACTATAATATGGAATATATGATAAAATAATTAAAGCATGTTATTCTGCATGAATGAAACTAATCTAGAGCGAACAAAAATAAGACAATGCAAAAAACGACAAAAAATGCGCAAATCTCCCCAGGGGGGATGGGGAATGGGCTCGAAAGAGCCTATTCGGAGAAAAATTTTATTATCTGTTGTTACAATATCAGTAAACCTATCTGAATCCTCTTGGTTCTTATATAGGATGAAACCAATATTTTACAAAATGCCCAAAATTAAAATTACAATCAAAAGGGAGACCCCTGGGGGGATTCGGATGATCCAAAAGCTACTTTCAAACATCAGCTTCTCCTCTTTCTGTTATTCCTGCTAAAATACAGCGATCTTATGATAATGAAATATTCCCAAAAACACTTTGAAAGTACCTTTGGGTCAGCCTAATTTAATACAAAAAAAACTAAGTTAAAACTAGTTAAAATGGCAAAAAAGGAACCAAGGAAAGCAAGCTTTCCTTGGGATCTTCGCTTGCTGTTTGGGAAGCCAATGAGATGTGCACTAATTGCTGGATTTATCTTTTATAACAGAAAACAGAAATCTAATGCATGCAAACTACAAATTTTCTTTTAAATGCAATGCAAAAAAAAGACGATTTCTTTATGCTAGATCTATGATGCTTATGGGAAACTTTTGAAAAACAGAGATCTAGCTTTTTAAATTCTTATGTATGAGATCTAATGAGATATTTTGCATATGATAAATTAGAATTTCATGCATAAACAAGGTAACCAGGAATATTTAATTTTTTAAAGAAAAGAGAAGAAGAGGAGAGAAGGTCGGCTCGTTGCTTGAATGGAACAAGCTAAAAGGAGGCCCTTTTGTGGAGCACTGAGGGATAGAGTCTTGAGCTTATTGGATAAGGAATGGAATCAATATTGATCCACACCTTGGTCCAATCGGGAACATGCAACTAAATAACACAAGCCTGCACAGCACCTTGAGAGATATGGATATAGATGTATAAAGCAACAAAAATGAAAGATCATGCAAAAATAATCTTATTTAAGCATATAACTGAAATTCTTGAGCATACATAATATGGATAAACAAGAGCAAGTAATCTAACTTGCCTAGTTTACACCCTTAATTGATTCAACCAAATCCTTGAAGCCAAAAAACAAAAGCATCGCAAAAATTGGAAAGAAATTGCATTTACCACATTAGCAGCATGACGTTGGGAATCCACACAAACAGATGCACTACACGGTATAGCCTCCAAAGATTATTTATTCACAATAAAAATATAGTAGTATGACAATGTCAATAGCTCCTCAATCCAACTCTAACTATCTTGGAAGAGGTAATCTGTGCTTTATTTATAGAAAAAACAGGAGATCTAGCCCGGGGGGGCACAAATCCCAAGGAGAGAGAGACTGCAGCTAGATGTGGAGTGAATCTGAGCCTGATCTGAGTCTATCTAAGTCTGATCTAAGTCTCACTGAATGCAACTATCAATCAGAGAGCTGATATGACTGACACCTCAACCTGCTAACTAAAGCATCCTCCAAAACTTGTCCAGATGAGCCCACACGTGTCGAGGAGAGAGGGAGGGCGCAATTCCCAAGATTGCATGCATAAATGTACTCTTTGTTCAGCCCAGATCACCTACTTCTATCAAGGGATGGTTAGATCCAATCAATCCCAAGTCGATCAAACTGATTTCAGTCAAATCGGAGCAAATCCCAATGATTTAGGATTTGGGGTTTTCTCCATTATTTAATTAATTTATCAAATAAATAATCAATATTTGATTTTTATGGATTTTTGACCTAAGTGATGGAAAAATCACTCAAAACTTAGAAAAAGTGGGTTTATGGGTTTACATGGTGCTCTTAGCTTGAAAATGAGCACCCCCATAACTGAAACTGATTTTCGAGCCCACTTTTATTACAAAACCAATTTTTCCAATTAGATTATTAAAAAATAGCCTAAGTTTTGTGGAAAAATTAAAATTAAAACAACTTAAAAAATTTAAAAAAAATAAAACCTACGGGGACTTAGACATGTCCATATGACTCAACCATGATGCCTAGCATGTTTATACATTGACACATAGACTCTAATAACCTCAATAGGCCTAATTGCCAAGCCGGCCACCCCAACTTTGGAGGTATTGAGTGAAAAACTCAGAAATTATCAGTAGTTTGTTCAACAACCAATAATAACCAAGGGAAAAAACACCCTGGACTGATCAGATTGAAAAATAAAGTCTAAGAGACCGAGTCTTTTACAGACACTATCATTCTAGAACATTTTATTACAACTCCCATATGGGGTATTAACATGTGATATAGTACAACAAACACTTCCTAGAAGCACTTCCGAAGGTCTTCTGAAGTTCGAACAAATTATCTTTGCCTGGTTCACCAGGCTCAATTGATAAAAAACCACTAAGTACAACTTAGGTGGTAACAATATGATCATGGACATGAAAATAAAGTTCATTAATCTCTCGTAATTTTGGTTAAAGGCATCGATGGAAGTGCATAGGATCAGAGATATGTTGTGGATTAATTTGTGAAGGAGTTTCCTTAAAACATTATTGTGCATTGTAGTGAATGTAATGCACTAAAATAAACTCACGAATATCCACATATGGAAAATTAGAATGATTATATTCATGGGCCAAGAGAAGATACTTGAATTAAATCATATATAGATCCAGAAGAAGAGGAACATAGCAGGTCGGGCATAAGGGAATGGGTATATGTTTTATACGCTGATGACATGGGAGATGTTGATCTTGTTTTGAGATTTTAAATCACTCCAGCCAAGGTATTTTTTAAGGCTTCTAATATTATACTTAAGTATAGTAATATAGGCGATTGTTTTGGATTGAAAAAAACATGTTTATAGATAGGTAGGCAAATATTAAATATGAAACATAAAATTAACANAGTTTGGTGAATATTATGATAAAAATATATATATATATATATATATATATGTAATATAGGGGATATTAGACACTAAAAATGACCAAATAGCGAATTTTTTTTTTTTTAAACCCAAAAAATAGCCAATTGGTGAAATTCGCCCCTAAAAATTACCCTCTCCATCCATACAAATCTTTGTAAATATATTTGTCTACATTATATACAACTTTAAAAATATAGGGTACGTGTAAACTGCCTTTGGGTTACATGGTGTGAGCATGCTTGCAAAATGTACATGATATCTTCTAGTAGCATCCCTAGTTTCCGTTGTTCAGAACATCCTCCGATGAGTATTCATGGAATAAATGTTGCCTACACTAATGTTGGGGAATACACTCCCCAAATCACTTTTTCTATATAGTCTCCTCCTTAGCCGTCTTTGTCCCTATCGACTTTGTCTGGGCCTATGGGAAAAACTTATACATTTTTTCTTCCATTTTCTTCCATTGCCTAGATTGGATATTGGAGACTCTCCCCCTATATCTATTGGTGGTAGTTATTTATCTAAATATTAGGCTGTTGCGGGTGGTAAATGGATTATTACCATCTCGCATTGATCCTGTTCACATACCTCATTTAGTCCCACTTAGTTTAGTTTATATTTCTTGGTCATCAATTGTATCCATATCCCAAGTTGTAAATCATTAGCCCCTTATTAGTTTAATTTACCATCATCATTGGAGTTACATATTTACTACTAGACACTACCCAGGGCGAAGACATGATTTTGTTTGATGGAATATTGTTTGTTAAGCAGTCAATTGCCCTAAATTAATTATGTTCGATTCTGATCTTCCCACAAGAGAAATGTTGACGATGACAATACAAAGACGAACCAATATTCCATGGAGTTATTTGAAAAAAAATTGGTACTTCTCTTTGGACGATCAGACCCCACATGTGTCGCGAAAGGAAAAAGAGATACCACAGGAAAATAGATGGGATTACGTAGCATCCCTTCCATCAGTGTCGGATCGAGACCCAGACTGAGGATATCAGTAGCCAAGAGCAATTAGAGGTCCTATTTAATATTCAGATCATTCAATAATTATATAAGATGCAGATCCAGATAATTTCATTGACCGACTGGAAGCTACATTAGAGGAAGATGCAACAGTTAACCCTGTAGAAAAAGCATAGGAAGTTGTTTAATCCATTGATTATGTCCTTTATTATGTTATTTATTTTGACTTTGATTACATTGCTTCAGTCTATTAAGCAAATGAAATAGTTGATTCTGATGTTGTTGAGTTGGAGGATTAAGCAGTTGATCTAGAAATGGATTAATAATATTAAGCAATAGACCCAGGAACAGCAGAAACACCAACAATATATTGGGATCAATCATCTTCTAGGATTTTCCCTGTGTCTTGTTTTCTAATAAAAGAGCTTGTAGCTTGAAAGGAGTATACGCCAATCAAAAATCAACAATCAGGAGTCATGTGCACTTAGGTAAAAGATAGCGCTACTATTAGCCAACAATATACTCAAACAGACTCAAGCGAAATCTCCCTAGTCCAAGTGGATCTATAACAAATAAGTACAAAATACAAATCTACTTTCATAAATCAATAGAGATGCAAGTTAAACAGTTAGATCACTTACCCGATGTTTGCAAATCCTTTTCCTCTTTGTTGATCCAAGCTCCAAATCTTTCAGATCTCGAGCTACAAAACCCTATAGAGAAAATGGAAACAAGAAAATAGTACAATCATATATACATATGAATTGATCTAAGCTAATAGTTAAGGAATAAATCTCTAAACATTATCAACACAACAATAGTTGTGGAAATAGTTTGTATTACTGTAATAATGGTAAATACGTAGAGAAATAACATCACAACCTAAGGCCTCAACATTGCAACCTTTCATCCAACAATCCAAGCCCATCCTCCAAATAATGATAGTTTTCCTCCCAAAGGATTAGTTGGGATCGCCTAGGAAATTCCACCAGCATAAGAGTGTTATGGTCCTTCCCCCCTCCACCATGGAGAGAGGATTCATATTTATAATGCTAAAGGGATAGAGTAGGTTGAAGATTAAGGGGAGAAGTCTAAGGGATCCTCCCATTAGGTTAGGGAACTGAATTCCAACCCTCATAGTAACTGTGGATAGACTTCCATGTCACCAAGCTTCTAGAAATCACTCGAATCTTCCAATTATCCATTCTAATCACCCCAGGCGCACCTTTGATGAAGGAAAAGGGCGCCAAAGGAGGGCTGGTACATGTTGCAAGAGGGATAAGTGTGCCAGTGGCACACCCTGTCAAGGTTATACCTGTGCCACCAGGGGTTTAGCACTCCCTAACTGAAGGTAAGTGTGCCATACTACTTAGAGGAGGTAGAAAGCTATGGAAAACCTCATACTCGACGTACTTTAGGTATTTGGGCACAAAGTTGCCACATGGCTCATGATGAAGAGATTTTTATATTACATATTTCCCACCAAAGTATGAAGCTAGAGGAATGCGATAGGTGAAATGATTTGTAAAGTTAAAAATCAAAGGCAAGGATGTTGGTTGGAAGCTATTACAGTACCACTGACTCAAGTCTCACATGATTCATAACATGGATGTCGAACAATACATTGCATATCCATGGTAGTAGAGATCAACTAAACACAATCATCGCTACTAGACACAAACATAGATCCATGATGAGATGATGACATAGCCACGACCAATACCAAGTGGATCCGTGTAATATGACTCAAACAAACTCCATCACAACCTAGGCAAGATATCAGTTAACCCAGGGTCTTCAAGCTGAACCCACAACGATACAAATATAACCATGTGATTACAATGTCTTGAAGTCAAACATGGAAGAAACCACTTGATTACCAGTCATTAATGTATATCGTTAACAAGTGGGAGGAAGTACATTCTCCTAAGTGTGAATAAAGGATTTGAATTCGAACACTAAGTAGAATATTTCAATCAGAGGTCATTGATGAAAACCTACTATCGAAAGCGAGGAAACCTTCCATTGAGCATGAGGCATGCAAGACCAAGGTACTTGATTGATTTCTACATTTAATCCCCGGATGATGTGTTGAAGTCGAAAAGGATGAATATATCGATAGAGGGCCATGATGTATCCCCCATCATCGACGCAAAAGGAGATCACAGATTTTTTAGAGTAAACAGGATATCATAATGGTATACGAGGCTGACTCATAGACGACCAACATAATAGAAGGAAAGCTGACTGTAGATAGTGAACGGATGACCAATTCTCTCTTGAACATGGGAATGGCATGACTTCGCAGTAGTGACTTAATGAGAATGATACCAATCCCATAATGCAATTGATGGCGGGATCATTCTTGGACAACCTAAATGAGTAAGAAGACTCTAGGAAACAACAGGACTCGAAGACAAACAGATTACCCAAGTACTGAATGCATATGCAGATGAGTGCCATATTCAAGATTAACTATGTACTTCCATAACTACAATGAAACACAAACTCTTCCCTTATCCCCATCATGATTGACAAGTACATATTTTTGTTTTAACGAGTTCAAAGAGGGTAATAAACACTCATTGTAGCTCATCAGGTGATGAGTCCATTCTCATATATTTTATGAACCTAAGAAATGAGGGGTTCATTCCTAGAAAAGGGTCCTTCATCATTTGATTTTATGATTCCAATGAAAGTAAACTCATTCGTCGTTTCATGTTTAGAGAGTATGAAATGACTAAGAAGACTCCAGGGTGGACTTTTTCGTGGATTTAGTCCTCGAGGCCCGAAAAAGTATAAAGTAATGCCTAGGAGAACTCTTCTAGTTGTAATAAACTAGAGTGTAACTTTTTCATAAATGATTCTAATCAATCCGAAAAAGGGGTAAACTACCATCGACTAGACGATCATTCAAAAACTTTTACAAGCGTGAAAACATCAAGTTTGTTTGGTGATCTTTTCGTTTTTTAGGAGCCTGAAAAGAGCTTAAAGGTAATTGCATAGGGGTTTCTTTTTTCATAATCCAGTTTTAACAAATCTGAAAAACAGTAAAAGTATACTCGATACCTCTCCCACGAGTTTTTAACAAGCACGTCGAAGGTATAAAAAGCGCTTAGTACTTTTTCATGTTTGAATCCAGAGCACGAAAAAGCGATAAAGTAAGCTCAAAACACTTTTCATGTTTTAACCAGAGCACGAAAATTGTAAAAAGTAAGCTCAACACCATATTCTTGTTTTTAACAAGCTCAAGGATCGGTTGAAATAATGCTCAAGGTACCTGCTTCATCTTTTAACAAGCTTGACACAGAATAGGAACTATCCTCAAAAAGACTCCCATTGACGGGTGTTTTCCCCACATGATATCCAGTGGTCAATACTTTCCCCCAGTATAACTTTAGTGTAACTTAACTCCAAAAAAGGGTGGATACATGCCCCCTAAGCTTCATTTTGTCTGCTTACTCTTTCTTTCATCTACCTAAATTCTAGGCTACTCCTAGGAAAAGATTCACTAGAAACATAAGAAAAAAGAGGATCAAGTGATACAGGAAAATGAAATGAAGGTTCAAGTATTGAGTCTTGATGCAATGCAAGAACTCATTTCATTTTTTGATGAGCTTGACACGAAAATGGAACTCTTCTCAAGGTGACCTATTTCATTTTTACACAAGCTTGAAACAGAAGAGAAATATGTTTATGGGGACCTGTTTCATTTTTACACAAGCTTGAAATGCATAATAACTATGCTTGAGGTCAGTTTTTTTTTTAACGAGCTTGAAACCAAAAATAAACATTGCTTGAAGACATCTATTTCATTTTTAACGAGCTTAACACAGAATTGGAACTATGCTCACCAACATTTGTTTCATTTTTTAACGAGCTTAACTCAGAAAGGGTACTATGCTCATGGGAAACTGTTTCATTTTTTAACGAGCTTGACATAGAATGGGAACTATGCTCACAGGAATCCATTTCATTTTTTAGCGAGCTTGGCGCAGAATGGCAACTATGCTCATGGGAATTCGTTTAATTTTTTAACAAGCTTAACACAGAATTGGAACTATGCTCACCAACAGCTCTTAGCCAACATGATTTCTAGATGTTGGTGGGTTTCCCCCTTACCTAAGAAGCTAGCGACTTAACTCTAGTATGATTTCCAGAGATGGAGACATGCCCCCAAGGCTTCCTCATGGTGGGAAGAAGCTATGGGTTTTCAAACGATTGAACTTTGCCATGATGTCCAGAGTCTAGAGACATGGCAGGTGAAGGGGAAGAAACCACAAGAAAATGTTGTACATTCAGGGAATTCTGATGAATAGGATTCATACAATGATCAGGTTAAAAAAATAAAATTTGATCAATGGTCGCAATCTTCCCATCATGGGGAAAATGCATCAATTGAAAGAGTGTGGACACTACAGCTTTCATGGCGTAAACATAATCTCGCCCCAAGGAGCAAATTAAAATCTAAGGGACCTTGGACTTGTTAGGATTATTAATCATCCCTTGTCCAATTTGGTCATATGTCTAAATTGGGATTCATGTCTAAATTGGGAGTCCATCCAATCTATTTTTAGTCACTAGCACCATTGGCTCTACTTGGCCTAATTGGGGCACATGTTTCAGTTACTAAAGTTTGGGGAACACTAATTGAGGCTTCTTGCCACTGATTTCACTTGATTGCATCAGTATAGGAGCCTCCTAGACCAATCCCTACAATTTTGGAGCTACTGGGAGTGTCAAAACCAACCAAGGTCAGTTCAGTTCAGTTAGTGACTAGTCAAGCTAAGTTAGGAGTCAGTTACATTCAGTTCTAGTCCTCTACATTCAGTTAGCGCTAGGTTTGCATGGTTGCACTCAGGAGGGGTGCATTCCTCACATACCACAATCAGTTAGCCTTAGTCAACACTGAATGTAATAATTGATTTGTGTTTTAGAACTCCGATGAACTCCAGTTATGGTTTAGACAAGGTCAGTTAACTATTGAGTCCTCCGATAGTGATTTAGACAAGGTCTTAGTTACCTACATTCAAGTAGAGTCTAATCAATTTGAATTTCCTCATGTGGATTCAAATTGCATGTGGCTATTAAATCCATTGTACTTCATTGTAATTATTATCTAATTACTCTTTGATTAATGAAAAGCATTCACAACTACAGGCCATTTTTGCATTGTTTCATTCTTCAATAACTGAGTAAATTGTGTGATCTATCCTATGACTTGTGTGTTTTTCCATAGATCTATGTGCTCAATTTAATATGGTATCAGAGCCTCAACGGACAAGGTACTTCTCCTCCTCGGATCTCCTACTGGATCATTTTTTAGAAAAATTGCTCCTTCCAGCTCTGCACCAAAAGCAGAAGGTTTACCACTTACTACCCCAAGTAAAGGAATTGTTGATCAAGCTTGCTTGATCAACTATGATGGGTGTGATGAAAACTTGAAATGTGCAGGCTGTCGACCTTACAATGCCCCTTTTGTGTTTTTGCAGGTAAAAATTCGAATGGATTCATCAGTTCCTCTTCTCACTCTGTCCACAAACTATTGAGAATGGAAGAAGAAGATGATTTCATCTCTGATGAGACGAGGTCTCTATGGGGTGTCTATTGGACTCGGTAAAGAGTTTTTTAGTGAGAATGATTGGCTGAATAAATGTGATGGATATTTTGGAAGAATAGCACTGGGTCTTTCTCCTAGCTTGCGCTACCTCAGTAGATCTATTGAAGACCCAAAGGAACTCTAGACAAGATTGGACAAAACCTTTGGAGTGATTGATGAGGATCATAATAGCACTTTGGAGATAATAACCTGCAACATAAGTATCTCTAATCAAAAAATCTTAGCCTCCACTCTCTCTGATGAAGTTGTTCAAGATGAAGAAGAAGCAGAAGCTTCTACACAATCAATTCGAATTGAAGACAGTCTTCATGTAGTGACTCCTTCTCGTGATGCTTCAGAAGTTTATGAGATCTCTAATATCTCATCTCCTCATATGGCTGAAACAAAAGAAGATGTTTGAATCTCTGATATTGAAGAAAAACACTTTTGCACTTCCATGCTAACATTCACCGGTGATTTTCCTTTGAATTCTGTGCAAAATTTACCAGTAATTGCTTCCAAAAGTGAAGAGAAATTTGACTTTTCATACTATGGAGCTCAAGCATTCACTCTTAACAGTCCCAGTGCTTCTCTACCATTGATCACATGCTCATCTCCTCATAGAACTGGTAAACAGGAAGATTTTCTGCATCCGCCTGGACACTTGCTCCTAACACTTGGAGTTGTTCTTACCACTCATGGTTTGTTGTTCATGGCTACAACATATCAGTTTCTTGAGTTTTCCTCACATGTTCTGAATCCTCAAGAATATTTTCTCACTTATCAGTTGACTTCAGTTGCTCTACATGGGTCCAGTCTTCATCCGGCAACTGTCTAGATTTCTAATTTAGTTGAGCATATAATTCTTCTTCCAAAGAGGAAGATTCCTCCAGACATAATGATGGAGAGGTTCACATTCCAGGCCCCAGGATACCTGTGCACAGAAGAACCAGATTGATCCTAATTCTACCTGCTTAATTAGAGGAGGGGATTTTTTCCCATGTGGTTTTTTCCCCAGCACCTTGTTTTTGAGCAGTTACTTTACTTTACTTGATGTAATGGGTGACCTATGGTATTAGTTACAAGGGCCCACAGATTTTCCAAGTTAGCATTTAGGGGGGGGGGGGTGTTAGTATTATTAATCCTCCCTTGTCCAATTTTGTCATATGTCTAAATCGGGAGTCATGTCTAAATTGGGAGTCCATCCAGTTTATTATTAGTCACTAGCACCATTGGGTCCACTTGGCCTAGTTGGGGCACATGTTTCAGTTACTAGAGTGTGGGGAACACTAGTTGAGGCCTACTTCCACTAATTGCACTTGATTGCATCAGTTTAGGAGCCTACTAGACCAATCCCTGCAATTTAGGAGCCACTGGGAGTGTCGAAACCAACCAAGGTCAATTCAGTTCAGTTAGTGACTAGTCAAGCTAAGTTAGGAGTCAGTTACATTCAGTTATAGTCCTCTACATTCAGTTAGCACTAGTTTTGCATGGTTGCACTTAGGAGGGGTGCATTTCTCACCTACCACGGTCAGTTAGCCTTAGTCAACACTAAATGTAACACTTGATTTGTGTTTTAGAACTCCGATTATGGTTTAGAAAAGGTCAGTTAACTATTGAGTCCTCCGATAGTGATTTAGAGAAGGTCTTAGTTACCTACAGTCAAGTAGAGTCTAATCAATTCAAATTTCCTCATGTGGATTCGAATTGCATGTGGCTATTAAAGCCATTGTACTTCATTGTAATTATTATCTAATTACTCTTTGATTAATGAAAAGCATTCACAGCTGCAAGCCATTTTTGCATTGTTTCATTCTTCAATAACTGAGTAAATTATGTGATATATCCTATGAGTTGTGTGTTTGTCCATAGATCTATGTGCTCAATTTAATAGGACTACCATAACATCAATACGGAAATTTTTCCCTCCTAAAGTGATAGGAAAATGATGAAGGATCCCTAAATGCGCAGTAGGTCTTCGATTAAAATTCAGTATCTAATCGGTGGATGGAACAAGCTGAGGAGAACCTATGGCTTTCCAAGTAGTTGAGGATAGAATACTGACAGAATCCCCTTCGTCAACAATAGTGCGGAGTATGCTCTTAGAAGTAACTCACACAAATATCTCGAAAGTAACACGTGAATGAAGATGAGATATTGTTAGATTACTGTAATCAAAGGAAATAACCTCACTACTTGGAGAGGGTTCTGTTGAAAGAGACAAAATTTCCCCTTGCATAGAACAATCTGAACTGACTATGAAAACTTCAGCGGGTTTGATTTCACTCTCAAATGGAAGAGAGGGACAAGACAAATAATGTGTCAAAGTGACTACTTCAGTCTTAAAACTCTCTAATGGAAGAGTGGGATCGGACAGAGATGACATTGACTCGAGCACTTTTACTTCACTCTCCAAAGGAAGAGTGGGATCGACCGAGGATAAAAATGGATCAATCACTTTATCAACCAATGGGAGGTCAAGGGGAAACTTACGATAACATGTTGGAAGTCGTTGTTGAGGAACAGTAATATCTTCCAACAACTTTGTAGCTTCATCCATGCGAGAACAAAGATAAGTAAGGTGCATGTCCTTACATAGAAAGCAAGGATATCTGACTTTTTCCTTTCGACTCTTAACCACAGAATCGTTGGTTGATGGGGTATCATCAGTATGATGATCAGAGACTAATGAGATGGGTTGTTGGGAATCCTCAAACCATGCTTCTAAAACCTGGGGCAGCTCATGATAATCCTTAATAATATGGTCACCCTTGCAAATTCTACAAGGGAACTTAGGCTTACGAGGTGTTTTTGTGGGAAAATCAACGCTCTCAGCATTGTGAGGAGTAGTTGGTGGATTTTCAACATGGTGGTTAGAGGTTGGATTTGTGACCTTCTGCTTAGCATTCTTCTTCTTATCTTTATGTTTTGTCTTCTTCTTACCCACCTGTTTACTAACATCATAGTTTTTAACGGGTGAATAGGAAGAAAAAAAAGTTGATTCAGAATTCGACGAAGAAGAAGAAGGATTAACATGAGGTTGATTCTCATGCAGTGAAGGACCATGATCTGACACAAACAGTGAACTTGGTATAATGGGTTTGGAGAATAACCATACTGGTAATCCTATAGTCAATCCGGGAAGACTCAATGTGGCCATGAAGGGAGGACCAACACTTCCACAAGGGGGAGAAACAAAAGACATACCCTGAAAAGGTATCTCTTGGTTGGTGGTTCCAGGAGAGTCTTCTATATCTAAACTCAATAATATCTGAAGTACCACACAAATCAAACATTACTCAACTCTAAAAGCAACACGTAAACTGTATGAATAGGAGTGTATGAAAATTCAGGATCCTCACAGGATTGTTAATGCATCACAACTCGTTATATACCGCAGGGTCCAACAATAAAATGTGACAAGGAGGATTGGGACCGTACCCTTTCCTAAATACCTGACTACCTAGATGGTATGTGAATAGTAATCTCCCTGAGTGTTTTTCTCAAAGTATTGCAATGCCAAAATGACCAAATGGTTAACTCAGTTGGTCACAGGAATCCTAGCAGAGTCTCTTGATATACACTAGGTACATGGGAGCTCAAATCCATAGTGATGTTGTCTAATGGACAATCACATGACATGAACCTTCTAATATACTACCGAGTATGTGAAGTACTTTTCTATATACCCAAAGGTATGTGAAAAGTTGTTCAATATATCAGTTGGTACATGGAAGAACTACAATCCCTCGGGATGCAGTGCAGGAAAGTAACGACAACTGCCATGCTTAAAAGACATCAAAACATGTCTCTAACTTACACACAGTTACTAAATTATTTTAACCTAATCTAGTGTTAATTTTATCTTTTGCGGTAAAGTAGATGCATGAGGTGTAGATAGGAAATGTAAAAATAATGCAAATCCTAGTTACATGACAATGCAAATTTCTCTTTCGATGAAAACTACCTAAGGTAAGGAGAGTTTTTTCTGTTCAAACCAAAATAGACCTAAACAGTAATTCAAATAATAATTCCTTCCTAGAGTGCAATGAATCTAACTTTCTGCAATAATAATCCAAAAAGCGCAATGAAATCGAAGATGCGACAAATCATAGCGATGTTCTAGAAAACAGAATAACGAAGCACTTCGATTTTCAAATGCATGTATAAAAATGGAAATTGATAACTAAATGCTCTTCATATCTACAAAAAAAAATGAGGTAATTTATACAGCACTCCAATCATTTAGAAGTCTCAAAAGAAAAATGACAAGCACCCAAATAACTCAAAGACACTCGAGAATTGCTCAAATTCTAACAAATGCAAGTGAAACTCAAAGATTAAGTGGAGGAAGGGTTTAGATATTAGATCTAATGATCTGAACAGATCTGATAATGTGATCAAGGATTGCAAGATTGAACCAATAGGTGGGGAATTGAAATTTCCCGCCACAACCAAGTTACTCACTTCACTAGTAAAACATCCAAAATTGACAAAGCCAAAACCAAATACAGACAATGTTGGGCCTAGGGGTTTCATGTCTATAATATGAAACCTATAGATCACAATCAATCAGACCAAAATCCAAAAATGAAGAAAATACCAGCTAATCCCTGAGCTTTAAAGGGTTGGCGCACTGTAGGAAACTACACCAGAGTGCCAAAGAGGGGTTGGCACACCTTGTACACAAGAAAAGTGTGCCATCGACGCACTTACTCTACAGGAAAAGTGTGCCAGCCACACAGTGGTGCACGGAAGATTCAACATAGGTGCGTCTGTCGAATAACAAGCAGCAACAAAGGCTAGATCTCCTAAGGTAGAAGGGAAAGAGGCATAATAGTGATCTCAAAAAGAATCAAGGGGATCCAAGAAACTTTTTAATGACAAAATCCAATGGAGGGAGGGTCTCAAGAGTCTAGGAATGTTGATGTATTTGTAACTTCGAAAGATATTATGATGTACTATCATTGTATGTTTTTGTACCCCCATTGGGGATGTGTGTTACCCCTTTAATGGATGTCTAAATTGTGTCTATACCTTTAGGTACAACCTCTGTTGTAATTCAAGGCAATAGTCCGCAGTGTAACATCTTGTAATATGTACTTGTAGTCTCTCTAGGAGAAGTGGGCCCCATTTGAGATGACATGTAGGCTCGTGTCTTGTGTTTGGTCAATGACTGTTATATTTTTATCATTTAAGCAATATGATCTTAAGATCTTAACTGATAGAATAACATGCATAGCAATCAATCACAAGAGACAATAGACACAAGAGATTTTCCTCGGGGAAACCATAAAGGAGAAAATTCTGCAACTTCCTCAGAGATAGAATGAGCAAAAATAGAAAAAGTAAAACAAAAAAACACAAAGATTATCTTCTGAAAGCAATTGTCTCTTTCTCTTATCCCAGCTCCTTCTCTCTCACTCATGCACCCCAGTTGAGTGATTTTTTGTGTAGAAATGAGGAGAGCCTCACTTCTATTTATATTCTTCTGTTCACTTTATTTCCACTCCAACAAGTCGGCCTCACTTAACAATTACTTACCAGGGCCGAATTCTCTAGGAGAGTCTAATAACCCTAGTGTCCCACAACTTTGGGGACTTTACCCCCTCTGATCAACAAGGAGGGTTAACCTCAACTCAATTATGGGGACTATTGCCCCGAATTACAACAGAGGGTTAACCTCATTAACTTTACATGGGGACTATTGCCTCCATGTAGGTCTTCATCATATTCAGCACTTATATCTGACCATGGAATGAACCATGTCAGAAATTCCCACCCAGCACTTACATCTGACCATGGGAGGAACACATCCAAGAACCATGTCAGAAAGACACGCCCATCACTCACATATGACCATGGGAGGAACACATCCAAAACCCATGTCAGAAAGGCCCAACACTCACATCCAACCTCATCTTGTTAGAAAGGATCTGCACTTACATCTGACCTCATCTTGTCAGAAAGGCTCTGCACTTACATCCGACTTCATCTTTTCAGAAAGGCTATGCATTTACATACGACCTCATCTTATTAGAAAGGAATTTCACTTACATCCAACCTCATCTTGTCAAAAAGGCTCTGCACTTACATCTGACCTCATCTTGTCAGAAAGGCTCTGCACTTACATCTAATCATGCGGGAACACATCCCACAGTCACATCAAAATGGATCTGCACTGATCATGTGGGAACACATACCACAATCACATCAAAATGTCTTTGTAATGATCATGTGGGAACACATCCCACAATCGCATCAGAATGTCTCTGCACTGATCATGTGGGAACACATCCCACAATCACATCAGAATGGATTTGTACTGATCATGTGGGAACACATCCCATAATCACATCAGAATATCTCTGCACTTACATCTGACCATGTGGAGCCCAGCCTTACACCATGTCAGAAAGGATAACGGACACATCAATTTCCTTTGGAGGGAACCTAGATCTGGAGAACACCAAGATTCTCCCTGAAATACTTAAACTTCACTCTGGCCATTTCTAGCATAGAATCATATCAGGGTTGATTACATCCAAGGATAACCTGCGATCTTCGCCATGACTGATTACATCCGAGGACAACCTACGAGACTGTTTACGTCTGAGCAACCTACGCGCTTCACCAAGATTTTATGCTCAGACAACCTGTCTCACCGGCTATTCTAGAACTCCCTCTTTTGAGAGATATTGATTTGGATCACAAACTGTAGCTTCACTGCTCCTCTCTGCATTATACAAAAAATGCAAGTCGGATCAATCAAATGAAATACCAGAAACTTAATACCTCACAAGTAGAAAGTGGAAACATACTTTGCCTCGGTTGTACTCAACGCCGTGTAAGACTCCATCCTGTCAAACCAAGAGATCACACCTGATCTCATACTGAAGCAGCACCTGAAGTGCTCTTCCTATCAATGGAACTTCCTTCCCAATCCGAATCCACATGACCATGCAGGTTAGTATTCTTATTCGAATCACGCTCAATTGTACTCTTCAGGTACCACACTACATGCTATGCAACCAAGTGAGCATGTCTCGGATATGTCAGGAACATCAATGAACAACACATCTAACGTTACATCATGGCATCAACCGTCTCTGATGAAGCACCACTCAATAGCTTCAGGTTCGATGCCATATGTGTGGCCATGTCCTTATATTCCATCATCTCGAACCTCTTCAGGATCTCTACTGCATACTTCCCTCGCCTAAGGGAGATTCCATCTACATTGTGCCACACCTCCATCCCTACAAAGTAGTACATCATATCCAAGTCCTTCATCTTGAACTCGGCAGCAAGTCTCCTTCTTGCAACTTTAATGAGTTCCTATTTTCTTCCAGGAACAAGTAATCGAGATATAACAGGAGCATCATTGGTATTCCACCTTCAACCTTGAAGTAAATGTTGGAATCTGCTTTACTCTCAGTAAATCCTAGAGTCATCAGTATTTTTTCCATCCTACCGTACCATGTTGAACCTCAGGATCTTCTGCAATCACTCAAACTGCCTTTCATACTCTATGAATTGAAACATTCTATACTGGAGCGACGAGTAGCTTCCTCTGCTACTAATATTTTATGTATCCAACTAGGGTCACTGGATACCAAGATCCTCTATCTTGAATGTTTTCAAAAGTTCTTCTCGCACCCATCTGTGAGCTTGGCATCCTCTATAGGCTTTCGTCTTCAACCTTGTAGCAAAGGATAAGATCTTCATCACTCTAGGTGATCTTCAAGCTCTTGGTTTATGTGTTATCCCATGGGTGTCTTCTGAGCTCGTACAAGGCCTTCTTTAATTTGCACACATGAGTCTGCCTATCATGTGTCTCAACTCCCAGTGGCAGAAAATGTCTCTTCGTAGTCTATGCCTTCTTTCTATGAGAAGCCTCATGCTACAAATATTTCCTTGTATCCCACAATGTTGCCATCCACTGCATACTGGATCTTGTAGATCCATATGGAACACATTAAGGACTTCCCTTCAGGTCTCAATACTGCATCCTAGAATTCATTCTTCTTGAACTGGTATTCTCCTTCCCTTTCTTCTTGGCTACTTATTCATAGCTGGAAGGATCTGCATTAATGATGTTGCTCAATAGTGTCACATTACTGGAGTGTCTATGAGGCCTCTTTCTTTCTTCGAAAGTATCGTCATATTATTCTTCATCTTGTATTATTTCTCAAACTGTCGTCACTTGTTCTTCGGAACAAGTCTCATCCTTGTTTTCTTATAGGTGATTGTACGCGATATTTCCTACAAGTCAAATGCATTTGTATGGTTAGAAACATTTCATAAGGCATATTCACAATGGAAAATTCAGATGCATAAAGATATAATCATGCAACTATTTTAGCCAATACAACATTCATCCATATCTCACAGAAATGTTTATAGATGCCTTCCATCTCTACCAAGACATCATTGAGATTGTTCACTAATCCAATATGTCATCAAAGAGGTTTCATTCTAGATAAGTAGCAATGGAGAGTTGTATAGCACCATGAGCTACTTACCCATCACATGCATATTATTAGTATACTTTCATTAATGCAAACATTCTATCATTCATAATACATCAACCAAATATAAACAAATGCATAACAAAACAATATCATGAAATGACAATTGAATACTTATCTTTATTTGTTTCGTGGGTAGACTCCTTCTTTTAGCTTCATCATCTTCTTCATTCATAACAACATCATTTCTTATCCAAATGATTAAGATGGATAAGAGGTTCTTCAAGAATTGAGTTCTTCATATTCCTCATCGCTTGAGGTATCTTATTTGAATCGTGAAATCTTGATCTTCAGTTGCTCCCATATTCTTTTCTCTTATTATGAGTCGAGCTTCATCTTGTGTGCGCTCCTCCTAGAGTCTGCTGAAAGTAATCACTTCCTTCTGGCACACATTCCTTGAATGAATGAATCCCATGATCTTGGGAGGCCATTGAAGGTGGTTATCACAATGTCTGCATTCTCTACTTCTTCATCCATTCCTTCAAGTTGTTCTTTGATTTGAGAGACCCTTGTAAAGTATGACTGTATGGTCTCTGCATTCTGGATCTTCACATTCTTCAACTGGTTTCTTAAAGTCATCTTCTGATTTATGTTATTCCCTTCAAATAGCTTGGTCAAGGAATCAAACATCTCTTTAGGTGCCTTTAGGGAAGACACTTGTGGTATAAGGTGATCCTTGATTGAATCAGAAATGATCTTCTTCGCCTTGACCAAGTTCTTCTTTTGTAAGGCTTTAGCCTTATCTCCCTCTGGAACTGAAACCTTTCCACTTATGTAGGTGTCCAATTCATTTTCTTCAAGAACTAGTGAGATCCAATACTTCCATTCTTGTAAGTTGTCAATTTCACCAAGCTAGTGTGATTAGTCATTTTGAAATGAGAACCTCAAAAGTAAATAGCAAAAGCCTTTAGATCTTACCGATTTGAGGTGTTCGTCCTGGTTTTGGAACTGCTTGATCTAGGGTTTGTCAGAAAAACCCTAATTTTCAAAACTTGGAATCTTTCTAATCTAATTGGATATAAATATGCACCTTCTTAAGGTGATCTTCCCAATGTACTCCTTTTCTGAAAAAAATGGAGGGAAGCTCCCAGAATAGGAAGCCCTAGTTTTCCAATTTCCTCTGCACAAATGCCTGATATTAATCCTATGGTATCTCAGAAAGTACTACTCCTTTGTGTCTAAAACTTTGTATGACAGTATCCTCGCCTATCCTCTTTCCAAAACCGCAAGTTTGAGCAAAATTGGTTTCTCCAATCGGGACTTATGATAGTTTTCCCAAGGTGACTTGTTTCGGGACTTTTCAGCATGGCGAAGTTGTACGGACCGCCACGTGTCACGGTTTCATCATCAGGGTCTGAAACTTTTACAACAGAAATTAAAAAAATTTCCCTATCTGGAACATCTTGATAAATTTCATTTGGATCTTTGTAGCCCGAGATATTGCAATTCTCCCTAGGTGTCATGTTTAGAGATCAATCCTGGAAGAGGCTGGAACCCTGATTTAGAGGAATCATATCTCCCAGAATATAGAAAATATGAGGTTAAATTTTTACACAGGGTACATCAGGATTTTATCTTTGGCTTGTGAAAATTTTGTCCCCTGAGACTTATTCAATCCTGAGATATAGAGAATGTACCAAAACTTTTCAGTTTTAGTATTTTAGGGTTTTTCTGGCCCGGGGTCAAACTAGGGTTTGACTTTTCCATAGTTTCACTCAACCAAAAACTTCGACCTTGGTCTCTAAACTTTGATTTTTATGAGGAGATAAATCCTATGCCGGGCTCACTCAAAAATTCCTCTTCTATGAAAAAGCCCTAATTTCCCGCACCAAAAACTGAAAATGCCCAGAATCAAATTATGTTTCGACATAAAGATGCGCCCTTCAATGGAGAGTCGTCCTAGCCTCCTTTTGTGGATGGATTGTGGAGAGAGACCCAAAAAGTAAGAAGCCATAGCTTCTACAACTGCACAGTGTCTTCTTCTCAGTTTAGCTCTGATACCATGTTATATTTTTATCATTTAAGCAATATGATCTTAGGATCTTAACTGAGAGAATAACATGCACAACAATCAATCACAAGAGACAATAGACACAAGATATTTTCCTCGGGGAAACCATAAAGGAGAAAACCCCGCAAATTCCTCAGAGATAAAATGAGCACCAATAGCAAAAGTAAAACCCAAAAACACAAAGATGATCTTCTGACAGAAGTTGTCTCTTTCTCTGATCCCAGCTCCTTCTCTCTCACTCATGCACCCCAATTGAGTGAGTGAGTGTGTAAAAATGAGGAGAGCCTCACTTCTATTTATATTCTTTTGTTCACTTTATTTCCACTCCAACAAGTCGGCCTCACTTAACAATTACTTACCAGGGTCTAATTCTCTAGGAGAGTCTAATAACCCTAGTGCCCTACAACTATGGGGACTTTACCCCCCTGATCAACAAAGAGGGTTAACCTCAACTCAATTGTGGGGAGTATTTCCCGACTTACAACGGAGGGTTAACCTCATTGACTTTACATGACTTTATTATGTTAATGACTCTCCCAATAGGAACATCGGGGTATAATATAATATATACAAGTGAATACATTCTGAAGTTACAAATACATCAACAGTGACTTGAAAGGGTATAAATAGGGAGGCACTCTCCCTCATTTATACACACCTCACACTATCAAGTTCGCATGAGAGAGAGAGAGAGAGAGAGGAGGAGAGATAGATAGCTATTGAATACTTCTTATTACTGCTTTCGATCATCTTACTATTCTGAGAAATTTTGCGGGGTTTTCTCCTTTATGGTTTTCATGGTGAAAATATTTGTGTCTTGTGTATCTTCTATATCTTATGCATATTGTTGTACTTGTTATTCTTTCAGATAAAGATCCCAGATAATCTAATCAGATCTTAAGAAAAACTAACATGGTATACGAGCCTCTCTAAAAGAAGGCATTGTGCAGCTGTGGGAAGTAGGGATTCCTAGTTGAAGGTGTTCTCTCTACAGATCATCAAGCAAAGAGGGCTAGGATAACTCATCTCAGTAGGGCACATATTTTTGTGGAGACAGTTTTTGAATCAGAGAAGTTTGATTTTTTAACTTATCACTGGTAACGGGAGGAACAAGAGCATCAAGTATTGAAGGCTTCCCACCTCAATTTCAGAAAGTGACCTAGCTGAGCAATTTGCCTCAAGGAGATGCATATTTCTGTCCAAACAAAATTCGCAAACTCCAAGTTTGGAAAATTAAGGTTTCGCTGACAAACCCTAGGTCAGCCTGCTTGGAACCTAGTTGGACACCTCAAATCAGTAAGATCTAAATACTTTCTATTTCCATTTAAGGTTCTCATTTTGAAAATATGACTCACCATACTCAGCTTGAGGACAAGCTTGGAGTGGTCGATAACTTCTGGGCATGGAAGTGCAGGATCTCCCTGATCCTTGAAGAAAATGACCTAAATCAGTTTATTTCTGAAGATGTTCCAGAACTAGAGGGAGATGAGGCTAAGGATACTCATAAGAAAATCATGGCTAAGGATAAAAGAATCATTACATATTCTATTAAGGACCGCCTCATCCCCCATGTGTCTGCACTCAAGACACCGAAGGAAGTATATGATGCTTTGACAAAGATGTCCGAAGGGAAGAACATCAACCAAAAATTTACTTTGAGGAACCAGCTGAAGAATGTGAAGATACAAAACTCTGAACCTATACAGTCTTACTTCACAAGGGTTTCTCAAATCAAATAACAACTTGGAGCAGTTGAAGAGAAGGTCGAAGAAGGAGAAATTGTAATGACTACCTTGAATGGTATCCCTAGATCATGGGACTCATTCATTCAATGGATTTGTATAAGAAATAATTTGATCTCTTTCAGCATACTTCAAGAATAATGTGCACAAGAAGCAGATAGACTTGTGACTAGAGAAGAAAAGATGGGAGCAACTGACGATAAATCTCTTGCAATTTACACCAGGAAGAACTTCAAGAAGAATGAGAAAAAGGAGAACTTTCGTCACAACAAGAAGAAGGACAAGAAATCGAAGAAGACCAAAAGATATCTTTTAAATGTTCAATGTTATACTTGTGATGAAAAGGGACACTTGGCAAGATATTTTCCCATCCATAAAAATGACACCATGCTCATATTGTCAAAGATGATGAACCAACAAACAAAATATTCAAACGAGAGAAGAATAATTCGAATGAAGATTATGTGCTAATATCAGAACTTACTCACACTATCACATACGGAATCAATGATTGGATCGTTGATAATGGAGCTTCGAAAAACATGACGGGATACAAGGAATCATTTGTCAATATGTATGAACATGAGTCACCTCACAAGGTGAAATTGGGGATGATTATCACTACCCTATAAAAGGGAGTGGTGAAGCTTCATACAAGCTTGACTCCAGGAAATCCTTAAAGATGAAGGATGTGCTATATGTTCAAGGATTGAAGAATAATCTTCTCTCCATATTTGCATTATATGCAAAGGGAATTAGGGTTTCATTTGTCTATGGCCAAGAGGAATGACAATAGAGGATGCAACAATGATTGGAGAAGAAGACGAAGGCTTGTACAAGTTGAAGGGACATCCTGAATAAGCATTGGTTCATTACTCAATTGAACCAAATGAACTATGGAACATAAGGCTTGCACATGTGCACTACATAGCACTACTGATGGCAAGCAAAGAAGTGTCAAGATTGCCAGAGATCCAGACAAATCATGAAGGAGTTTGCAAAGGATGTGCAAAAGGAAAGAATGCAAAGAAGTGATTTCCCAGCAGTGAAAGCAAGGCTAAAGGAATATTGGAGATAGTACACTCAGATATATGTGGACCCATGTCTTCTATCTCATTAAGCGGGTATATGTACTATGTTTCCTTTATAGATGATTTCTCACGTAATACTTGGATATATTTCTTGAAAGAGAAAAGTGAAGTTTCAGCAAGTTCAAGGAATATAAAGCCTTGGTTGAGAACCAGACAGATAGGAAGATTAATATTCTACAGTCAGATAATGGAGGCGAGTTCACTTCGGAAGAATTCAAAGAACTCTGCAGAGAATCTGGGATTAAGAGGGAGTTGAGCACTCCATACAATCCCTAGCAGAATGGGGTTGCGAAACAAAATAACTGAACCGTAATGGGAGCAACGAAAGCAATATTGCTTGACCGAGATCTTCCTATGCGCCTTTGAGAGGAGGCAGCAAGAACAGTTGTGTATGTACAGAACCGTACTTCTCATAGAGTACTTGACAACAAGACTCCTGAAGAGGCTTTCTCAGGAGTGAAACCCAAAGTCCACCATCTAAGAATATCTGGTTTCCCATTGTACATACATGTCCAAAAGGAGAAAAGGACCAAGTTCAATCCTTCTGGGAGGAAGGGTGTATCCATAAGATACAGTGATACATCAAATTCCTACCAAATATAATTCCCACGATTCAAGAAGATCTACATCAATAGAGATGTAACCTTTGATGAAGACTTGCCATACTTCAAATCCAGGATGATCCCTATCTAGGAAGTCGAGGAACCTTAAGAGATGAGAGTCTGAAAAATGGAAATTGGAGAAGCAAATCCAGAATACACTGAATATCACGACATGAAAGAATCACGAGAGTCGATAGAGACATTACTTGAGAAGGACTCCTACAAGAGGAAACCATCATGGGAATGGGAGATCTTACGAGAAGCTGAAAGGTATGGTGCTCCATAGGGAATACATAGAGAGAGAAAGAGGGAAAATCCCTACAATAGCTATGTGGCCCTACTGTGTGACATCATTGATAGAGAAATTCCACCTATGAAGAGGCTACAGAAAAGAAAAAATGGAAGGATGTGATGATCAAGTAATATCAGTCGATCATGAAGAATGATGTCTGGGAGGTTGTTATGATACCAAAGAAGAGTTTTGTCATGACTTCAAAGTGGATCTACATGATTAAGCATATTGCAGATGGCAGCACCGAGAAACAAAAGGAAAGATTCAGAGCATGAGGCTTCTCACAGAAAGAAGGCATAGACTACGAAGATACATTTTTACCTGTGGCTAGGTACACTTCCATAAGGACCAGACTTGCTTTGGAGCAGTTATGAAATGGGAAGTACACAAGATGGATGTCAAGACGGTCTTCTTGAACGGTGTATTCAAGGAGCAAGTGTACGTGGAATAGCCACTAGGATTTGAGACACGTGATAGGAAGACCCATGTGTGCAAATTGAAGAAGGCCTTGTATGTATTGAAACAAGCACCGAGGCATGGTATGACAGGATGGATAGCTTCCCAAAGAGCTTGGGTTTTACCAAGAGTAAAGCATATTCCAACCTCTACTTCAAGGTGGAAGACGGAAGACTAGTGATACTCTTGTTATATGTCGATGACTTGTTTCTAACAAGCAATGAGGAACTCATTACAGATGCAAGGAGGAGACTTGCTACAGAGTTCGAGATGAAATACCTAGGTATGATGCACTACTTATTAGGCATGGAGGTGTCACAGAGTGCAGATGGAATATTCCTTGGGAAAGGGCAGTATGCAGTGGATATTTTGAAATGATTCGAAATGTTGGACTGTAAGGCTATGGCCACACCTATGGAATCTAAATTGAAGCCTCTAAGTCATACTTCATTTAAGAAGGTTGATGCCATGATGTATCGTCATATGATTGGCTCATTTATGTATCTGACGAATACGAGACCAGACATATTCTTTGCGGTGAACACCTTGAGTTAGTTCCTAACGGATCCGAGACAAGTTCACCTGATAATGGTAAAGCATGCTCTGAGGTACCTAAAAGGTACAGTGGAATATGGGCTCCAATATGATGTGAATCAAAATATTAACCTACATTGTTATGTTTATCTATATGGCTAGGTAAATCCACTGACAGGAAGAGCACCTCAGGTTGCTTCTTCAATTTGGAATCTGGAAAGATCTCCTAATTCAGCAGGAAGCAATTATGTGTGGCACTGAGTACAGCCGAGGCAGAGTATGTTGTCTCTTTCTTGGGTAGTTGTGAGGCAGTGTGGCTGTGAAAGCTACAGTCTGAATTATTTGATCTCCATTTGGATGTGACTTGCATCTTCTGTGACAATCAGAGTTGTGTGAAGCTGGCAGAAAACCCAGTGTTCCATGACAAGTCGAAGCACATCGAGATCAAGTTCCATTATATCAGGGATATGGTGCAAAGAGGAGCAGTGAAGCTCCAATGCATGGAAACAGAGGAGAATATAGTTGATGTGTTGACCAGGCCTCTTGTGAGAGTGAAGTTCGAGTACTTCAAAGAAATATTTGGTGTGATCCAAATCGAGATCCCTCGAAAGAGGGAGTGATGTGTTCTAGCATAGCTAGAAAGACAGATTGTTTGAGCGTATCCTGGAAAATTTCGTAGGTTACTCAGACATAATCAGTCATGTAGGTTATCCTTATATATAATTTTATGGTGAAGCTCAAATGTAAGAAGTCATGTAATTATTCCTGGCTATCTCACATGGGAAGTGATATAGGTTGTTCGAGTGGGAAAATCTTGGTTTAGCAGGTTGCTCAGATGTAATCAGTCTTGTGACGGGATATCTGAATGTAAATACTGAGCCCTGGTATGGTACGCAAGTTATTCAGATGTAATATGGAATGTGGGTTGTATGAGTGTAAATAATGAGCCCTGGTGTGGTACGCAAGTTACTCTGATGTAATATGTCCTGAATGTTATCTGAACGGAGAAGATCCTGGACGTAGGTTGTTTAGATGTAATCCCTTAAGGTTTACCAAAAGAACGTAAAAAGGTCCTGGTGTAGCAGGTTGTTAAGTCATAATTCCTTCCACCATATATATGAGATATATGAAGTTCCCATGTTGAGATGATAAGTTCATGAAGCACAAGAGGTGCACCTAGGCGATTCTTTAATAGAACGTTGGTCGACCATAGATGCTTTGGATGTTTGTTGTTTTGTCTTGTGCAAGACAAAAGAGATTATATGGATATGATGAGATGAAGGTAGAAGACACGGGTTATTTCCATGGAAATGTAAATAATATCTTGGACATATTCTACATGAAACCTTGCTTGAAATGTGATGAAGACCTGGCAGAGGACTAGGCCTACATCCAGCATGAAAAAGGGTTGTCTCTGTAGAAACTTTTGATGACAGATAGTATGGTACGATGATCAAATTATAAGAATATGATGGCAGCAGCTATGATGAATACTCTATGACTCTGTGATCATGACGATGCGATGAATACCTAATCGAATGTGTTGATGACTCTGTAGAGAGAGAATACCTTCCTAGTTAAGCGAGAGTGTTGATGTATTTGTAGCTTTGTAATCTATTATGATGTATATTATCATTATATGTTGTTGTACCCACATTGGGGATGTGTGTTACCCCTTTACGGGATGTCTAAATTATGTCTAGACCTTGAGGTAAGTCGAGGCCATATTCCCCAGTGTAACATCATGTAATATGTACTTGTATTCTTTTTAGGAGAAGTGGGACCCATTTGAGATGACATGTAGGCTCGAGTCTTATGTTTGTCTAGTGACTTGAAAGGGTATAAATAGGGAGGCACTCTCCCTCATTTATACACACCTCACACTCTCAAGTTCGTATGAGAGAGAGAGACAGTCAGAGGGGGAGAGATAGATAGTTGTTGAATACTTCTTATTATTGCTTTTGATCATCTTACTATTATGAGGAAGTTTGCAGGGTTTCTACTTTATGGTTTCCCCAGTGAAAAATTGTTTGTCTCGTGTATCTTTTATATCTTATGCATCTTGATGTATTTTTTATTCTTTCAGATAAAGATCTTAGAAGAAAAACTAACAAGGAAGTGATTGATAATAAGACATGAAATCAAATTCAGATGAAATTAAATCTATGTTAGTCCCTAGTATGGTCATCAAATTTGTTAGAGGACAATCTACTCAACTAGACTCAAGGAATATCTCCCTAGTCCAAGCAGATCTAGAACAAATAAGTAAATAATACAAATCTACTTTCCTAGATCAATAGAGATGCAAGTTAAAAAGATAGATCATGTACCCAAGGTTTGCAAATCACTTTCCTCTTTGTTGATCCAAGATCCATAGCATTCATATCTTGAGCTGCAAAAACCTGTAGATCAAATGGAAACATGAAAACAGTACAAGCATATCTAAATATGAATTGATTTAAGCTATAAGTTTAGGAAGAAATCTCTAAACATTATTGAAGACAACAATATTTATGGAAATAGTTTGTATTACTGTAATAATGGGAAATACATAGAGAAATAATGTCACAACCTAAGCCTCAACGTTGCAACCTTCCATCCAACAATCCAAGCCAAGCCTCTGAAGAATGATGGTTTGCCTCCCAAAGGATGAGTAGGGATCACCTAGGAAATTCCACCAGCATAAGAGTATTGTATTCCTTCCCCCCTCCACCATGGAGAGAAGCTTCATATTTATAAGGCCAAATGGATAGATTAGGTTGAAGATTAAGGGGAGAGGTCTAAGGGACCCTCCCATTAGGTTGGGGAACTGAATTCCAACCTTCCTAGTAACTAGGGATATTCTTCCATGTCATGAAGCTACTAGAAATCACTTGAAGCTTCCAATTATCCATTCTAATCACCCCTGGCGCACCCTGGATAAAGGAAAAGGGCACCAAAGGAGGGTTGGCACATGTTGCAAGAGGGCTAAGTGCACCAGTGGCACACCCTGTCAAGGTTATACATGTGCCACTAGGGGTCTGTTGCTCCCTAACTGAAGGTAAGGTGTGCCAGCTTGCTTAGAGGAGGTAGAAATCTAGGGACAACCTCATACTCAATGTACTTTATATAAGGGAACTTAGGGATTTGGGAACGAAGTTGACGCATGGCTCATGATGACGAGATTTTGGTATAACAGCTACCTTGTGAAAGACAATATATTTAATTCATGATCAAATCTGCACAAACCCTATTACGCCTGCATTACGCCATTGTAGGCATGAAAAGAATCTATGGTCATTGTTATCTGTCTGCTATGAGATAAAGCCAACAATGCTATGAGATAAATCCAGGAAACCTTGGAGTGGACAATGTTTTCTACGAACTTAGTAACAACAAATGTTGCAAGGATTTAAAACTGGACCGTAATGGGAATAGCCTCTATGATTTGGGTTTTCTTCTATTTTTAACTAGAAAAAACAGTAGATCCATTTACCTATCTTTTTTTCTCAAATAAGAGCTTGTAGGCTTGAAAGGAATCTACACCAACAGAAAACCAACAATCTATAGCCGTGTGCACTTAGGAAAGAGCTTGGGATACATTGTGAAGCAACTATATTTAATTTATGATTAAATCTGCAGAAACCTTATTATTCCATTCTCTCTATAATGAAAAACAACCCTATAACATGATACCATAAATAATTCAAAATCTTTAAGGATTGTAATCGAATAAATACATTCTTTCATTAGGATTAAATCCATCCCTGAAGATGCATCGAGGACTATCATAGACATCAATACTACTGGACCATTTGTAAGGAGGAGAATGCTTCCAAGCCGAAGAGTAGCATGTTCGCAAAATAAAATGTTGAGCAAAATCTCCATGGTTACTCCTCTTCCAAGAAGAGTAGCTATCGTTCCCTCTATATCTAGATATTTGTGGTTTGAGGACAAACTTGTTGCATTCTAGAGGAAGATCCACTCCTGGGGCTAGAATCGGGCTCACCCTTAGGGTTTTCATTGCTCACTCTCAAATAATGGAGTTATCAATTAGCCCTCATTTCACCTAATCAATGAACCCTCCACTTTCTGCATTACCACCAAAATTCCAAATCTATTGGGTGTGGTTTGGTTGAAAATGATATTTGTTTTGTTTTTGTTTAATTCGGTTATGTTTAATTTAATTATTTATATCCTATAAATTTATTAATATATAACAATTGTAAATTTATTTATATACCATTATAAATTTATTTTTATAATATAAATTCATTTTTATACTATAAATTTATTGATATATAATATGTTTAACAATTATAAATTTATTTTTATCCTATAAATTTATTAATATATAATATGCGCAACAATTATAAATTTAAGATTTTGTTCTTTAGAAGAAAATGAACAATTAAGTGGAATAGATACCATGGATAAACATACCCTATAAAAATAAGAGATTGAAGAACTCATCTATCACATGCTAAAATATATGCAAAAAGTGATTATTACATAGATGAAACCCGTAAATGAGCATCTCAAAAATTCTCATATAATATAAGATAATAAGTTATCCCACACTTGTATTTTGGTTGCTGAAAAGTGGTGGTTAAGTCACCATAGGTCACTCATTTAATTCTTGTGGGTCATAGGTTGAGGGTGAGAGCCATTGCAGAAAAGGGCGGACCACGGGGAGTTCAAGGAGGAACCCGTCTTTCACAATCTTAGTTTCTAAGTACCTCTACAGCATGAAGATCTGACATTCTTCCAATATTCAACATTAGGGATAGCCTAGACTAAGGTTATAAAACCATCCTGGGGTGCGGGGGGATTAATCCTCGTCAATTTTTTTTTTTTAAGTAACAAAATGGCCTCAAAGAAATGATCCCTTAGAAGACACACATTGAAAAATAATACAAGTATACTAATAATACTACATAAGAGTGTGTGTTTGGAATTGAAAGCAAATAAGCATTTGAAAAAAGTGTCTACTAACTAATATAGGATTTTTTTAAATGGAGATATAGGCATTTTTTTCTCCACAAGAACATCAAGATAGTATTTCTAACATTCTAGACATAGGTGTGATGACTTGGAATCCATAGACAATATCGACAAATTAATCGGGAGGCTCAAAATAGTAGGATTTCATTTGATGAGATGCAAAATACTCTTATTTACCGAAACTTCAACCAATTTCCGAAAGGGTCAAATGATGACGATTTTGGCCAAATGACATATGAGCATGATAAGTGTGATAAGTTGAACACAATGGTATAAAATCCAAGACATGATGATGTCGTTAACGAGAAACAACCAATCTCCGAGACACGACACTAAGTGGATTATCGAAATAACCCACTGAATCCATGAGGGGGTCTACAATATACTAAATTTTAACATTGCAGATGGATTCGGAGACCCCCTCTACGAATCCATCTGCAGTGTTAAAAGTTAGTAAATTGTACAAATTTAATATTGTCAAAATTGTAATTTTCAATTGTCGAAGTGGCACAACTAAAAATGACCAATTCTTGTGTGGTCATTTTTAGTTTAAATCTTATCCCATGACCAAATTGGTCATTTTCAATTTAGTTCTTATCCCATGACCAAATTGGTCATTTATCTTAGTCATTTTTAGTTAGCTCACTTAAAATTTCTCAATTTTGGTCATTTATCTTAGTCATTTTTAGTTAGCTCACTTAAAATTTCTCAATTTTGGTCATTTATCTCTTGAAAAAACCATGGTGACAAAATATTTTGGTCACCTGGTCACTTATCTCTCATTTTGTACTAGTGTCAAGATCACGTTCTCCAAGTTCTGTTTTTCCCTACAAATGATCAAGTTGCAGAACTATTCACAAAGTCTCTTACAAAAGAAAATTTTTCTAAACTTCAATCTATGTTGGGAGTTCATGATTTTTTCATTTGGGAGGGCGGCTATGCTCTAGTATCTCCTTCCTTCTCTTATTGTGTCACCTTTGTAAATCCTTCAATCCTAACCCAAGTTGTTCTTAATGGGGGGTATTAATATATTTAGACACTTAGGAGTTACATAATATCACCATGATCTAATATCTAATCTTACGATTCTGATATGTTCGAGGAATAACATGATCTAATGGTTCATCTTCACTTTGATCTTAACAATCATTAATCCATGGCTTAACCCTCCATTGGTTCGTGATCTCTATTAAAAATAACAATGAGGTTCACTTGCTTGATGATCGATTGTGAGAAACTCATATGTAAATATATTTTCCTTCTGTATTAATATATTTCCTCAAGTGGTTATTTGGTTGGGGTCATGGATTGTTTCCCTCTCTAAGGGTTTAAACCAGATAAAACATAAGTGTGATGATATGTGATATGTTTGTGTGAGCAATTGATTAAAGTGTCCAACATGTGTGGAAATACCATATTTTAGTTGAACAAACAACACCAAGATTAATCCAATAAATTTCCACTAAAAATTCTAGGCTAGTGCCAAAAGCTAAGAAGTAACTCATGTCTCAACTAGGGTCGAGACATTCTAGAATATCCCTAAAATACACCCTAATTATTTTTTTAAGGGTCTTTTATATTACTATAAAACATACGAGGATTTATCTCTTGTTTGGTTTTAACCTCATACTTAATAAATTAACTTTGGCACTCGGTTAAATGTGATGATTCTTCATATTTATACTATTTGTATTTATGATCGTTCTTCCATCATTGATAGAGAAATCACGTCACTGTTTCGTCGTATGACTTTATTTATTTTTCTACCATGCACTATATGGTCTTAGTCGGTTTGCTATGCTTTACAAGTTAATGTAAATGTTATTGATTCAAATGGTTTATTGAATTAAGAATATCCCTTTTTCCTTTGTATGGTTATTGGCCATAGAAGGCTCAGGCTTACTTAGCATGTTTTGCTAATGTAATTCATTTTTCTCCTATATGCAAGTGCTTATCAACCTAAACATGCAAGTGCTTATAAACCTAAACGGCAGTGGAAAAGTCACCTTCTAGTGGACTAAAATCTTGCTATATAAACTTTTTTGCTTAGTCATGTTGTATGTAACACATGTACATTCTTGTTTTAGGAGTTAATAACTCTTTATAGTTGTGCATTAGACACCTATGATAGCCTATGCTTAGTACTATGTTTGATAGCATCATTGTAAAGGGTTTAATGGTTTGGCATGCGCTCAATTTCATAAGCTAGGATATCTCGGTTTTAAGTGGAGGTTTCTTATGAACCTTTTGATCACTCGCACTTTGTAGGCATATATTATACCTCCCTTGTGTTTTCATATGGAATATTGAACTTTGATGTTTAAAAAATTATTGAAGGGTTCATGCAACGTTTAGAAACCATATGTTAATGTGGTGGTTGGGGTTATTAACATACCCATTTGAAAAGGCTATTACTATGCATTGATGGACCTCCACGTTGACAATAGATTGAAGGGAGGTACTTAGGCTTGGTAACTCAATACGTTTATTTTCATTTTGATGTTTTTCGCTGTGAATGAGTGGGAAGAGGGATTTTTATCCCGTTTCCATAATGGCATTTTGGTTCTGCTTGTTGCTTATGTTTCATTCATATGACGTTGTTACGTTGATAGGCGTTTATATGTGATATTTTGGGATGAAATTGTTTGAGCAGATCATCAAGATCCACCAAAACGTGCCAAGTGTATGACCGGGATGATTTGAATCGTCTGATTTTTTAACTAGCTTAACTAGCCGTCGATTTAAGAGTTTGTTAAAAGAGTCAATAGCTGCCGAGGAGTCTGTTCGCCGCGGAGGAGTCTGTTAGGGGACGTGGAGGAGATACCTGGTGGTGGAGGAGATGGTGGTGGAGGAGATACGTGTCATAAACACCAAGGAAATCAGTTTCAAAAACCCAGTTTCAAAAATTGGAAGTGGTCTGTTTCCATACTCTTTAGCTTCCGACTTTTTCAGTTTCCCCGTTTCACCATTCATGTGCCGTCTTGGAGCTAGAAAGTGCGGTCTTGGAGCAAGCAAGAAAACGATTCATTCCTATGCAGTCTTGGAGAAAGAAAGTGCGGTCTTCGCCATTCTTGTGCCGTCTTGGAGCAAGAAAGTGCGGTCTTGGAGCAAGCAAGAAAATGATTCATTCCTGTGCCGAAAGTGCGGTCTTCGCCATTCTTGTGCAGTCGTCATACTAAACTCAGGTGACATATTTCATTCTAAACAGAGTTAACTGGAATAATATTTGAGCATTTATGTAGCATAACATGAGGGAACGATTTTCATTTTGACCAAAAATTGTTCTGTTCAGTTGTGATAAACATAATTGTTCTGTCCAGTTGGCATTAGGCTGTATTTGACCTATGTGTTATTGCCAAAATTGTAAACCCTATACTGTTCCAGGTTGTAATTTCTTCTGTTAAGTTGTGATAAACATAAATGAATGCACATGGGCTTGCCACAAGATGCCTTCCGCTTAAATTTCTTCTTCTTTATGAACAAAATGTTGTCGACTGCACACTATTATTTCTCTTGTTCCTAGAAATTTGAAAATAAGGCAGCAGTTGAATAGGTATTTACCATCCTAAGATTTGCATTTCATGAGCGTCATTGTAGTCTGCTCGGATCGTATATGACAATATTAGTTTCATAAACGTGACGTTGTGCAATTCACTCACCTAATCTTAGGTCACTGCGAACTAAAATGGGATAGTGTTTCTGCAAGCTTTCCATAGGTATCGATTGCTTTCTATCCAAGCAAAAAATACCCTGGTTTCCAACACACCAGTCCGCCCTTGTATCTTATATCTTTTCTGGATTGGCATTAGGCTGTATTTAACCTGTGTGTTATTGCCAAAATTGTAAACCCTATACTGTTTATAGTAATATAAGGTTTATAGTAAAAAGATGCAGTCATCATACTAAACTCAGGTGACATATTTCATTCTAAATAGAGTTAACTGGAATAATATTTGAGCATTTATGTAGCATAACATGAGGAAACAATTTTTATTTTGACCAAAAATTGTTCTGTTCAGTTGTGATAAACATAAATGAATGCACATGGGCCTGCCACAGCATGCCTTCTACTTAAAATTCTTCGGCAGTAGACATCTGTTGTTTGCCTTGACTATTCTTAAACACATCTACCAGAGCCGTATAGATCATTGCCCAAGAACATCGATATTATGTTCGATTTCGCCATGAGTGCTCTGCCTACTCGCTTTATCTTTAATGCTCGTCACATGCTGAAGGATTTAGCCGAGCAAGTCGTTGACGTTCTGCTAATTCGGCAACCTACTGAATATGTCCTCCTGTCACTGGAACGAGTTCCCCTCCTAATATCTATTAAATTGAATTATAAATCTTTAATAAAACAATTGAGAAAAATTGGCTGACCCTAGATTTTGCGTTTTTTTTTATTAAAGTATATATTTTGCATTTTTTAATTGATATGTCGATGTTTCTTAATTTTTGTTTTTCTCCAATACCATTTTTCCACTATTCAGCTTCCACAAACTTATATAAAAATTTCAATATACAATATACAATAATAAAACCCAGGATGGCCCCAGCTTTGAAACGGAAACGTTAACAACAATAAAACGTAGTTTTCATCCCTTAGTCATTCTGCCTAAGGAGAAATAAAACAAGAGGATACATATTTAATTATCCTATCGAAAGGTATATTTAATTATAAAGGTGTCTATCTCTTTTTATTCGTAGAACAAGAGGATATATATTTTAAATTGTTTTAAAACGCAGATTTCCTTTATCATTATTTCTGGCTGAATAGAAATAAACAATCTTTATAAAACCTAAGTTTTTGTAGAATTTTAAACACTATATTATGAAGCTATATTTTTTTTTGAACAAAAGAATATATATTTTAAATGGTTGGAGTTTTATTGGTGAAGTTAATTATATTGATATTTCTTTAGATATTATCTTATATTTATAAACAGAGTTAACTGGAATAATATTTGAGCATTTATGTAGCATAACATGAGGAAACTATTTTCATTTTGACCAAAAATTGTTCTGTTCAGTTTTGATAAACATAAATGAATGCACATGGGCCTGCCACAGCATGCCTTCCGCTTAAATTTCAATTTCTTCGGCCGTAGACATCTGTTGTTTTCCTTGACTATTCTTAAACACATCTACCAAAGCCCTATAGAGCGTTGCCCGAGAACATCAAGATTATGTTCGATTTCACCATGAGTGCTCTGCCTACTCGCTTTATCTTTAATGGTCAATTTAGCCAACCAAGTCGTTGAAGTTCTGCTATTTCGGCAACCTATTGAATATGTACTTCCCTCACTGGAACGAGTTCCCCTCGTAATATCTATTAAATTGAATTATAAATCTTTAATAAAACAATTGAGAAAAATTGGCTGACCCTAGATTTTGCTTTTTTTTTATTAAAGTATATATTTTGCATTTTTTAATTTATTACAATGATATGTCTATGTTTCTTAATTTTTCTTTTTCTCCAATGCCGATTTTTCCACTATTCATCTTCAACAAAATTATATAAAAATTTCAATATTCAATATACAATAATAAAACCCAGCATGGCCCCAGCTTTGGAACGGAAACATTAAGAGATCATGGCTTCAACAATAAAACGCAATTTTCTTTCCGCAGTAGTTCTGGTTAAGGAGAAATGAACAATCTTAATACAATAAGAGGATATATATTTAATTATCCTATCAAAAGGTATATTTAATTATAAAGGTATCTATCTCTTTTTATATTTTTCGTAGAACAAGAAGATATATATTTTAAATTGTTTTAAAACGCAGATTTCCTTTATCATTATTTCACTGATATAAAGAGGGCAAGTTGTAAATTTTAGAGGCCATCTCTGAAAGCCGTAGACCAAGGCGAGAGCTGATATGGTTTGAAGGCGAGAGCATTCTGCTTCAGGTCACTTATCAACTTCCTTTCAAAACGTCGACGACGTAGAGGACAAGTCCTCCGATCCACTATCAAAAATCGTTTCGATTGCGATAAAAATAAAAACAAGGTCGACATTGAGAACAAGTCCTCCGATCCACTATCGAAAATCGCGATAAAAATAAAAACAAGGTTGCCGACAGTCAAAACAAAAGGTTTTTTAAAAATAAAACAAAAGGGAGATAAAACACGGATAGGCGAGAAACAGGACTAATCATCCGGACTTTCACTGTTTGCCTTCCGAAACATCGACGACATAGAAGACTAATGCCCCGCCTCATTCTTCAACCCACTCCCGAACAGCGAGCTGAATGAAGACCATAAACCCGTCTTAAAAAGACTATTTCTGTAGTGCACCATTACCCTCTTAGAACGTTTCCTTATCAGCGTAGAGATTATTCCAACAGTGTAACAGGTATCCAAAGGTTAGTATTAGTATTCAACAAATGCTTTACTTCATCGTTCGATGTTGATGTCTAGGGTTGTTATCTTAATTAGTTATTGAATAAAAGTTGTCACCCCAAATGTTGGCCTTCCCAGTTTCTCTCGTCGTGCACTGACCAACTTGAATTATGAGTGTGATTTACCTTTAGAATGGACCGATCCTTCTACTTACCTTATGTTTCCTGTAGAAATTGGAAAACAAGTTTTTTAATAAGATCTTTATTGTTTAAGTTAAAGAAAGTCGTTACATCTCTGTAATGGTTGGAAAATGAGAAGGGGAATGGCCTTTCTTTTCCATCTTTGTTTAGCGCAAACATTCATTGGTTTCGAGTGTTCTTTTAACTATAAAAATTACCTTCCTAAAAGGGCAATTTAGTTAACATTATTTTAATACCCATATTGTAGATACTTAAACGAGATTGAGCATAGTTATTTGTATAATTCTTTCATATAATTGCTTTGTATTTTTTTCATAACTTCTGGAGAGAAATCATTTTAATATAAAAGTAATTAATTAATTAATGTTTTAAGTTGTGAACTAAGTGAATAAACTAATTACAGTTAAGTGTTTCTTGAACGTTGAAAGTGTTCGGAGGAGGCTTTAGTGTCATCAAAGGTAATTAATTAATATGGACTTAATCATAACTAGATTTTTTATTTTTAATTTTGACCTTTATCTGGATTTGATGAGGAAATATTTATTTAAATCACGCCGCAAAAGCTTGTAACAACTTAGGAAAAACCTTCGGAACACGCATTATATTTTTCTTAGTTTTATTTACGACGTGACACTCGGAGTTAGGTACTCGTAAATGGGTTTTTCTCTTTGAATGAAGATGTCACTGCCATTTGGCATCGATGAAAACAGTATGGGATTGTTGCTTTTAGTCCATTCTTAGGGTTTAAGTAAAGCTTATTGATTAATATAAGAAAAAAATTTGGCTATCAAGAAGATTTAATTTCGAGGAAAATTAAAACAAGTTGATACTGGCATTTATTATCTAAATCAGTGTTGCAAATAAATTTTAAAGTACAACTTTTCATTAGTGTAAATATGTTTAAAAGGCTTAAATTTCTCGTTGTTTTAAATAAGTTTTAAAAGGATGACTGATCCGGATTCCAGTCCAAACAATTCATGATATTGTTTAAACTATTGACACGAATAAAATTTAAAACTTAACTTTCAAGTTGTTGTAAATACGGTTTAAACGGATGATTTGTTATTTTAAGTATTGTTTTTTGGTAGAGATTTTTTTATGAATATGTCCAAAATTATATGTGGAGGAATTGTCGCCATCGAGAGTCATTAACGCAAACGGAAAACCTGGAAATCATCCTAACCCCCACATATCAAGCAAACAAAAAGGCATGAATTCAACCATATAATGTCATCAACTATATTATTTCAATATGATCCCAAGCTCTTACCAGAGGGTGTCGTGGTTGCCTGAGAAGAGTATAAAAGGTGATTGTTGTTCAAAATCATCATCCCGAGCATAAGCGGAAGGCATGCAGAATAGTGAGAGCCATTGTCATCATCTGAATTCAACTCCGTTGTTTTTGAAGTTGTGGTTCGATTTCAGTCCGCCTGTGAAGCTATTTATAAGCCTTTGCAATTGCAATGGCAATGCATGTCTAGAGAATAATGATGACACCATGCTGCATCAATGAATTAATGCACCAAAACATATAAATGAATCCATGGAGTTCACGAAAACGTTTTTGTAGTGTCGTCTATTAAAACACTATCATCACGATGATTATGTATCCGGGATCGGAAACGTTAACCACTAAAGCATCGGTGACGTAGAGTACAAGTCCTCTGATCCACTATCGAAAATCATTTCGACTGCGATAAAAATAAAAACAAGGTCGCCGACAGTCAGAACAAAAGGCTTTTTCTAATAAAACTAAAAGGAGATAAAACACGGATAGGCGAGAAACAGGACTAATCATCGGGACGTTCACTTTTTGCCTTCCAAAATGTCAGTCCGTGGCATAGAAGACTAATGCCCCGGCTCATTCTTCGACCAACTCCCGACAGCAAGCTGAATGAAGACCATAAACCCCTCTTAAAAAGACTACTCTGTAGTTTACGCAAGGAAGTTGATCATTACAAATCACTTCCGTAAAAGAAAAAATTGAACATTCAACAAAACGTTTTAACTTACGAAGACATTGAAAAAAACTCAACGTCTAACATTTCGTCCACAAGGAATATTTGGTAAAGAAGTATTATTCATTCACTCGTAAATACATAACTTTTGAATGAATTAACATGTGATTCCAATCAGCTTTGACTTTTTAAATCAATGAAAATCTGATCCAAACAGTTTTGATGTTTGATCCGTACAATCCAATTCATGATTATCAATCAATTACATGAATTCTAAATCAACAAATGTGTTATTTTAATACGTAGTGTAATGTTTATGTTAGGGCGTCTCTTAACTTGTCTTATTTTAAGAGTTAGACATACATTCGATGCCTTTTTTAAGGGTTAGATATATTTTGATGTGCTTTATTTTAAGAGTTAGAGATACATTTTATATGGTCATTGTGAGGTACTTTATTTTAAGAGAGCAAAATAAGAGTGAGAGATACACTCTCTATGGCCATTTTTTTAAATAAGATTAAGTAAGTTAGTGATTAATATTCAATATAAAAATAATTTTTTTATTAANTTAAATAATATTCTACTCTTAGTACTTTGGAAATATGTTTATGTTGTCATTTGTTTTTAGTAACAATTACATTTATATTATTAATGTGTTGGAATATAAGGATTGGTCTATATTAGGCATATATAATGTTTTTCTCATTATGAACCAATTTTTCCCAACCAAATCCATTGGAAATCTTGATACTATACATTCCTATTATCACACTTGTTGCTCTTCCAATCTTCCAAGCTTTAACTATTTTCCAAATAATGGAAAATCTTCCACTTATGCTCTTCATACAACGATTGAACCCCTATCATTCTCTCTAAAGGTCGATCATTTACCAGCATTACTATCCATGAAACATAAATAAGTATTGGCTTTATGTTTTTATTTTTCAATTTTTTAATTGAACATTTGAAATTATATGAGTTAAGTAATTTAGTCTTTTCATCTTTATTGTCTTTCTCTGTCACTATATAAGTGGTGTGTCTGTATTAAACTTTGAATGATTAATATACTTAAGAGTTAAACTATGAAGCACTGCCTTAACTAATAANTAATTATTGTAATTGAGCTTGCTCAAGTATAAAGTCCACTTACCTCAATAGGCCTATGAACATTTCGTCCTAAATTTATTCTCATAATATAAAGCTTATTTCTTGTCATATTTATCTATCTATTGTTGAATTGTTTCGCTCTACCAATTTTGATTTATTGTATCATAACCTCTATACAGCCATTATTGTTTAAGTTTCGAGGCAAAAGAACAACACAAATGGTATTAGATCCACGTTCTTGAGCCAACATACATATGATATTTCATAGAATTTTTTTAGGCTACAAGCATGTTTTGATGTCTTTAAATAACCATAGAGATATGTCATTCAATAGGTAAACATGAGGTTGGGGAACCATAAACATAATGAATACAATTGGAACTTAGTCATAGTGTACCCTTGATAAGTCCCATCGCTCGACACCATTGTAATTCCTTTAGTACCCCTTCAAGTAGTACTGCATCATACAACACCTACACAAAATCTTAATTCCAATTGCCTTTAGGCATATTACACTTCCACATGAAAGTGCGTTTATTAATTTATTACACGAGAAGATAATGCCTTCATAGTTTACTATTTTTTAATGGGAGCTTTTTTCTTTTTTTTCTTTTTTATTTATTTGGAAGCCTTTTTTCTTGATTTATTGGATTTTGTTTTTGTCCTTGTATATATTAAGGAAACTTTACAATTGTATATATTAAGGAAACTTNACATCAGATTTTACATTTTGAAAGAAGCATGACAATACTGCAACAAATCCAACCAAATTTTCCCAATGGTTTTGGGACTCAGATTTCCATATCTTCCCAATTATTCAATTTCGTACTAAATACAACCTTAACAAGAGAAGAGTTTGAGAGAGCTTGGGAAGCTTTAGCTCAACAAGAAGAAATTATTTACCAAATTAGAAATGAAAAACAACAAAATTATATATATATATATATATATATATATAATCTTGTTTTTTTATATTACCTACTTTTTTGTAGGTATTGTTTTTTATCAAAATACTATATCAAATTTCCCTTTATGGATATGTATTACCTATGTTAAATGTTAATATATATATATATTCTCTTGCATTTTTATATTACCTACTTTCTTTTTAGCTATTGTTTTTTTTCAAAATACTATATGAAATTTCCCTTTATGGATATGTATTACGAAAATGTTTAAATGTTAATATATATATATATATATATATATATATATATATATTCTCTTGCATTTTTATATTACCTACTTTTTTTTAGCTATTGTTTTTTTTCAAAATACTATATGAAATTTCCCTTTATGGATATGTATTACGAAAAATTTTAAATGATAATATATATATATATATTCTCTTGCATTTTTATATTACCTACTTTTTTTGTAGCTATTGTTTTTTTTCAAAACACTATGAAGAAATTTCCCTTTATGGATATGTATTACGGAAATGTTTAAATACTAACTCATGTCATTTTTAAATTCATGCTTCATAATTTTTATGTGTAAGATTGTGACTACATCGATATCTATATATATATATGGTATAAGCTTCACAATTCGAGATCGTCAAAATTGCAATTTATGAATCAGAGTTATTTGTTGTTTTTATATAAAAAATTAAGTCCAGAGTCCCATGGTATTCATAAATTTATAATTTATGAATACCATTTGAGAGAGATATGTCATGATGTCAGAATTCAAGAGACATGTGCTCAACCAATTGGTGAGGCCCCTCTTGCACATCTAATTTTTGGATTTTAGACTGATAAATGACATGTCAATGACCTCAATATTTATAATCATGAGANAGGTCAATAATATAGTATGTTCATTTAAGAATTCAATAGGTTACTTGTTCAAATTAATGTTTGGTAAGGGGATAACAATCTATATATGTTTATTTAATAACTTAACATATTATTGTTAAAATTGATTTTTGATAGGAGGGTAACAATTATTTTTTTTAAATCATTTATTCTAGAATGTACTTAATAGACAACTATGAAATACAATTGACTATTACAGAAATTGAGATAGTTTATTATAAAAAACACTTAAATTGATATTATTAATTAATTAAATAATATCATTTCATTAATATTATTTTATTAAATGATATTAATTTTAATTAATTATTACTATTATATTATAATTTTAATTAAATAATATTCTACTCTTAGTACTTTGGAGATATGTTTATGTTGTCATTTGTTATTAGTAACAATTACATTAATATTATTAATGTGTTGGAATATAAGGATTGGTCTATATTAGGCATATATAATGTTTTTCTCATTATGAATCANTCCAATTTTTGGATGTTAGACTGATAAATGACATGTCAATGACCTCAATATCTATAATCATGAGAAACCTGAAAATGATATATTAGGTTTTGTTTAACGCATATGTGGCCCAACCAGAAATGCATTTGGATGTAGAACTCACATTTATAAATGAATAGTTGAGGGATCTCATTTATCATTCCATTGTCGGATGTTAGACATAGGATTCATAACGTTGACATGTCATTTATCACTGTAACATCCGCTTTTGGATGTTGGACTCATAAAGCACATGTCAATGATCTCAAAATTGCAATTGGTNGGAAATATTGATACTATACATTCCTATTATCACACTTGTTGCTCTTCCAATCTTCCAAGATTTAACTATTTTCCAAATAATGGAAAATCTTTCACTTATGATCTTCATACAATGATTGAACCCCTATCATTCTCTCTAAAGGTCCATCATTTACCAGCATTACTATCCATGAAACATAAAGAAGTATTGGCTTTATGTTTTTTTTTTCAATTTTTTTATTGAACATTTGAAATTATATGAGTTAAGTAATTTACTCTTTTTGTCTTTATTGTCTTGCTCTGTCACTAAATAAGTGGNACATAGACGTTGCTTTATGTGAACAAATGAAGTTATGTTCCATCTATAAAATGGTAAAATAAATATTGTTTCAATTTTATTGGTTTTGTTCATAACCATACATTTTTTCATTGTTTTGTTATATAGCTACAAATGGATCCTGCCATCTGGAGTTTGTTGCCAATGGAGATATAGGAACTGATTTTGTTGTGGGTTCCTTTTTTGACATTGATCCGGTTGGGATCAACTTCTAAACATTTCCAAGAAATTTTGTGGCAACCAGCATTTAGAACTTATTGGTTGAACAATCACATAACTGAACTTAGTTTTTTTGTTGAAGTATGGCGCCCATACGAGATCGAAATACTATATAAGTTTATAAATTATGTAGGCCATACGTCTTTTCTGCATATTACCAATCTAGAAAGCAATTATTCAATTGAATGCACTGTTGCTTCAAATATTTTGCTATCAATGTTTTGTTCATTGACAGGTCACAAGCGCTACTTTATTATTAACCCATTCGAAGGGCGTTTTTTATATATAGGCGTGATTGAAATTGGAGTGCTTGGTTTCTTCACACTCATAATCAACATCGGTGATCACAAACATGGATGGATAGTTGTTCGTCATGAATAGAACGAACATGGTTCATAATTTTTTGTGTCCAGCAATGTGAATAGAGATTGCAGAGAAATTGATGCAACTGGCTTCATTCCAACCCTCCTAAACATGTAGTGCTTTTTAATGGAAAACTATATTGGCTACATATAAGAATCATTTCAGAGGAAGATGCTCTATATTCTTATACAATGTGGTCACTCGACATTGGATTGAACAAATGGGTTGGTCATGCAATTCATACAGGACGCATCAAACGATCCATGTGTTTGAATATACATCAAAACCAGTTGCTATGTCTTATGAACGATGGTGGGACAACTATATGGTCCATAACTAAAATGACATATCTGAGGATTGGTGCATCTGCAGTTGAAGAGGTGCATGGGTTTTGGATATTTGGAAGAGATTTGAGATGGACCCTTTTAGAAGTTATGACACTCTATATAAATACGCGTTGTCCTAGGTACCTTCCATTTTGAGCTATGGGGAGTTTTATTCTGATGTGTAGGTATGGCCAAATCCCGTACATATATTATGACCTCAACACTTGCAGGGTTACTCATGTAGGACCCGATGAAGGATCATTGCTCCGAAGTCATCGATTTCCTATGCCAATAAACATCCAATGTACCAACATTGTAATGTCTAGAAATTTTTGCCCTCTAACTCCAAGCATGAAAGTATTCGACGACTTACTCCCTTTTCCTACAAATTGGGATGAGTCGTTGGAGCGTTGTGGCATGTAAACAATATCAAAAAGGATGTTTTTTTTGCATATTTTGTGAATTTTGATCATCTTTTTATATTATCTACATCCATGTAATCATTAGATATATCTAAAAAATTATATTGCACCAAAAAATATACATTGTGGATGTTATGTTTTCTTGTAGTGTCTGTATTTTTTTGTGATCATCTTTACATTTCGTCATTTTATATTGTACTTCAATTGCACAAGGAACATTCAAAAAAATGTTTCCCTTAGTCTAGCACTTTTAAATTATACTTATGCCTGCAAAAAAAAAGCCTGTGTTTTATGAGTATTTGAAAATAAAGGCATATTTACATTAATCCATCTGCTAACCGATTCTCTTATTTTGTGTTATAGAAATGGATATGGTCCTTGCAATTTGGAAATCTCTGCCAATAGACATACTTGAAATGATCTTTATTTGGTTGCCTTTATCTATGATTATCTATTTGAAAATGGTTTACAAAGGTTGGAATCGTATTGTGTCCAAAAAGAATTTCATCTCACAATGGAAACACCATCAAACGAAAGAATATGGAGTTTTGGTTGGTTTTGGCTCTTCTAGTAGACATCGGTTCGTTGGCCATTACATTAGCCAAATAGGAAAATGTTGATCTCTGTCTATGCAACTTGTAAACAACGAATACAAAATTGAATCCACATGTGGTTCAATTGTTGCAGTTTCATCCTCCAGTATCTTATATCGAAAAAGAAACTATTACATCGCCAATCCATTCACAAAGACTTGTACATTTGTAGGGTCTCTTGGTCTTGGTGATTGGGGTTTCTTTACATTGTTGAAAAATTTTGAACAACAAAAATACCATTGGGTAGCATTGAAACATGTTTATATAGAATTTCAAACAAAATATTTTATTTCCAGCAGTATTCATATGCAGTGGAGACAAACACGTCCTATAGATGGCAATGTTTTGCGGCCTAAAAATCCCATATTGTATAATCAAACAATGTTATGGGTGGATAGTCATGTGGTTTCTAGATATAATCATATATGTATATACAAGCTATGTTGGATAGATCTTGAGGATAACAAATGGGGGTTCCAGTTTATTCCACACTCGAATTCAACGTTATCGATTAGCCTAGCATGTTATCGCAATGAGCTTCTTTGTTTTATCAATGATGGGAGAACTACAGTGTGGTCTATAGAACCAACAAAAAATCAAAATGATTCAACAAATTCTTCGATAAGAAATGGATGTTTAGAAGGTGGATTGCGATGGAGTATCATGTCTAATTTGACCTCGGGCATTAATGGCAAATGCAGTGGATATTTTCCTGTTGCAGCACTTCATAATTACATGCTCATGTGCAAATATGACTGTCTTAATTTTGGTTTCTATGACTTCATCGACGCACATTCTAATTTTGTAAGCGAGGATAGAATGTTAGATTCTGCATTATCCAAACTTGAAAATCCAACACAACTAAGTGTTGTTGAGCTTGTAGACAACATATCCATCATTCTAAGTCTCCCAAACATGGATTCAATTGATGATGTGTTTTCGATGGGATAATATAAACATATATGGCATGTAACTTGCATGTATGTTATGCAAGTTGACATGTTTGGATGGTTCTTAATCATACTTATTCAAAATATTTCTTCCCAACCAACTTTACCAGATTTTTGGCAATCAGTGCTACATATGGAATGTTACTTACCTGTACTTATGCAAATCAACATCTTCAATACTTCATTATCATGCTTATTGGATTTGTCTCTTCGGATGTTTCCCATTTTACATTCTCTATGAAATAGAAATTATTCATACATGCCAATTTTTTTTTTCTTAGACACAAAACTTGAGTACAATATTAGTTTATATCTTGGCGATCTTCGGCAATACAAATATTATAATATAATTTTTGAATAAAGTTTAAAACTCTTACAAATATTATAAGATAATATTTGAATAAAGTTCAAAACTTTTACGTTTGTATTTCTTTTTGCTATACCTATAACATGACTTTGTACACTAATATGGTTTGACATCAACTAATTTTTTATGTTCATGTAGATATGTCGTCAAAGAAAAATAATAATTTGAGTAGTGAGAAGAACTTGATGGAAACATCGCGTGACACAAAAAACAAATCCTCGCGAAAACACTATAATAAAAAAAAGGAAGTCATTAATAGGAAATGTCGTTTAATATACCAAGAGAATAGTGAGCAAATTAGAAAAAAAATAAGAGAACAACATGGTCATTCCTTTGCAAATGTCATTGATTCTCAGGGAGAGCCCACTAAATTCCAAAGCATATCTGATATAATGAGGAGATCAAATCGCCAAAGTCAATTTATATCATCAACTCCTACATATAGCGACAACTGTAACGAAAGGTTGAATGAAGTTATTGAACCTTTCGTAGATCATACTTCTGGTGAAGCATTTTCTAATCATGGCACCAAGGTATAAGGATTACATGGCATTGTCTATATTTGAATAAGTATTTATATGTACAATATAGATATACTTACATGCATATTCAATGTTTAGATAACTACTCGCAACAATTTTCCGAATCAATCATTTCATGAGTGCGAGGAAGCTATGTATACAAATCAAAATGAAACAGTACAAAATGATAACACCAATATAGCTGAAAGAAGCAGTGGAATAAGAACAATTTATCTTGGAACAACAAAGGACACGAATTCCAAGTCTACTAGGAATGACTCACACAGCCACGCAAACAATGCATTGTTAACGAATGAAGAACAAGGGTTTCAAAATCAACTCAAAACCGGTTTGCAAATGTCCAGTCCAGCAAGAACTATTTCTGTTGGAACAATCAAGGTATTGTTTCACCTATCCATGACAACAACCATGCATTTGACCTTGATCAAAATAAGGTAGTATTAGATACAATACCATTTCATCTTTGTGTTCAATAATTCAATGAGAACTCGTTTTGAAATTCTAGGATAGTAGCATCTATGGACATAATTATCGAAACGACATGACATCGATCAATGTCATTTCGTGTTCTGGTGACAATGACTCTCTACAAAATTTCAGTCAAAATTATGTTGTGTGCAGCCAACCGAAGCACATGGACCTCAATCGGGAAAACAATTCTACACCAATGAATGATCAAGAAATAATTCGAAACCGGATCATGATCAGTAGACCAAGTGGAGATGCAGAAAGGACTATTTTTATTGGAACATCAAATGTCTTACTCAGCCTATTCGTACGCAAGTTCATATTTAGATCTTACCAGAAGATTTGACATAATATTTAAAATTACATTTTCACTTTTCAAGATAATAGCATCGAGGCTCGTCGAGGACACAACATTCAAACCCCAACTCATCTGAACGATATGATGGCAACCAACCTTCATTATAATTTTCATGATGAAATCCATTTGGGTCAGGTTTCAGGCGATGGTACTCGACGAAGGCAAGTCAGGAATCTACATCGTCGCAACAACAGAGGAGAGAGATGTTGGCATGTCTCACCTCACTTTGCATTGAATGGTAACATCCATGCTCAAGATCCAGGTTTAAATATACATACATCAAGAAACATGGTTGAATTTTTCCAACAAATGTCCTCTTTCCATCGAGCATTTCGTGCTGAAATTGATAAATTGTCAATTGTGCAAATGTGTAGTGTTTGTCATGAATCATACCCTGGAATGAATGTTTTTAGACGAGATGAAGGACCTCACTTTGCATTGAATGGTAACGTCCATGCTCAAGATCCAGGTTTAAATATACATACATCAAGAAACATGGTTGAATTTTTCCAACAAATGTCCTCTTTCCATCGAGCATTTCGTGCTGAAATTGATAAATTGTCAATTGTGCAAATGTGTAGTGTTTGTCATGAATCATACCCTGGAATGAATGTTTTTAGATGAGATGAAGGACCTATTTGTGTGAGATGTAGGCAAGAGCATGGTATCCATCATTTTTCTTGAGATAACAACATGAATCCTGGAAAACAACCTCATGTTTTATCAATTTTGACACAGGTTGAAGAAATGTTAATAGCACGAGTGAATCCAATACTAAAGGTCACAGATGCACATGGAGGTCATTATAAATATAGTGGCCATACAATTAGCTTCCCACAAGATATCGTTTCAATTTTTAAGACTCTTCCTCGTCGAATAGAAGACCTAGACATATTAATTGTCAGAAGAGAAGGGCCTCCATCCAAGCACTATGATTGCATTGTTAGTAGGTCGCAAGTAATGGATGCATTGCATTGCAAAATACGGATGGAAAAATATTACCAATATGTTGAAGTTGATCCAGAATCATTCATATGTCTCCCAGACCGGCCAACAGATGTCTCCTCTAAATTGTGTTATATCAACTTTGACATAGCTGACTCAGAAGAATTGATGCAGACATTGATAGATTTTGAACTCATCAACCCGAAACTCATCCTTCATCCTTTACAGCTAGAATGCCAAATGCACAAAGAGAGATAGAAGAGATACGGAACTTTGTTAACAAAGAATCTTCTTTGTTAGATTTAGATATGGAATGGCCAGAGATTGGTTTGTCTCCAATAAAATAATACAACACAGAAGGTTTGTTTGACATGAAATTTCCAACATTGTTTCCCACAGGCACTGCTGATTGGTTGCAACCACGTTTGAAGGATGTCCGCTTACATGAGTATGGGTTGCACCTACTTAAATATTGTGATCAAAGGTTTGGAAAACATCCAAGGTTTCAGTATTTTGTATTGAACATGATAATGAGACATCGAAGCCAAGGAAAAGCTGCTATATTCGTGAAAAAAAACATTGAAGATGGCGTACCTACCACAATTGAATATTTACGTAAGGAGCTCATTGAATTCCATGACACCAAATTAGTTGAACAATTGATGCGTTTTGGTTCATGTCTTCGAGGAACGAACGCATACTGGAACATATGTCACAATGAGCTTACTGACATGATATCACAAATCGGTTTCCCAACTTTGTTTTTAACTTTGAGTGCAGCTGATACCAAGTGGCCAAACCTACATAAAGTTATGCCCAATTCTGCACCTATATCTACACAGAACAGAAATAGATGGAGAACCGATAATGTTATAAACTATCCACATATTGTTGAAAAGTATATGCATGAACGTTTCAGTATATTCCGTGATGAAATCATTGTGAAATACCTTCATGCTAAATACTACTGGTATAGGTACGTCATTTCCTTATTCTATTTTTTAATCTAACATGTTAGATTATTACTTGAAATTTTGTTGCCAACTAATATTATTGAAACATGATGAGTTTCATAGGTATGAATGGCAACATAGGGGATCAACACATATCCATGGCTTTCTGTGGTTAGAAGGTGTACCATACATGGAACAACTGGATTGGACAGACACGATAAGAGTTGATGCATCAAGACCATACTTTGACAACTATGTAACAACATGGAATCCTCGTGATGCTCACCACAGGAATATATATATTCATCGACCTCCAGATGAAGATCCTTGCTTATTGGATACCAGTGAAATATTCAATACAAATCCCCTTGTTGATTATGAGCAACTAGTGAATCGAGTGCAACGACACACAAGATGCAGTACTCATTCATGTTCACGAAAAAAAGGTTCCTCCTACATGTCCCGATGCAATGCACCATGGGAACTTCAAGACCAGTCGAAAATATTTGTCAATGACAAAGGACACAAAAAATATGAACCTACTCGCAACGACGACAGGTTAAATGTTCATAGCATTCCTCTTCTTTCAATATGGCATGTCAATGTTGATTGCCATCCAGTTCTTTCACGTCATGCAGTTTTGAAATACATTGCAAAGTATGCTTGAAAATCGGAGAGAAGATCAGAAAGCTATCAAGACATGTTGATAAGAATTTCCAATGTCGTTGACTCTGACATTCCCTCTATATGTGCATATAAAAATTTTCTTGTTGAAAAAATTGTGGAAAGAGATATAGGAGCATAGGAAACTTGTCATATGTTGTTAAAGCTTCCTCTTGTTATTTCTAGCCGTAGCTTTGTTTCAGTTAATGTTGGTAGAAAAATATTCAAAATAGTTTCTTCCAACTCGGATAACAGCAAATTCCCAACGTGGTCTAGGTTTCTAGAACACTACCAAAAGAGACCTCCATTTTTGGAGCACTTTTCTTTGATTGAAACTGCATGATCATGGTATTTTAGTGGTCGACGTCAGAGAGAACTATGGAATCCAAGAGATACACCTGCGATAGTTAGTGTATGGCCACGGTTCTGTGAGGTTCCTAATAGCAATTCAGATTCCTTTGAGTCATTTTGCCTCAGTGAATTACTTCTCTATAAACCGTTCGGAAACATTCAGATTGATATTGGAGTCAGCGCAGAAATTATTATTCATAATTGGAGGATCCTTAGATATCGAGCTTGGCATGTCAATAGGATACCTTTGGGACCAGATACCAATGAAGAATATGACGATACACATTAAGATGACGTGATTCATAAGAATGACATGGGTGAGTGGGAGATGTTGTCACGTCTTGTTCCTCCCAATATTGTTCAAGTTTCAGACATTGATACTCTTGGTCGCAGAGACTTTGACTTGATCCATGCATGGAATAGTACTACAAGTTTGAATAGAAACTTAGAGGACCCAACATATTTCATCAAAAATGCACACTCAAGAGGATCCATACCAGATCTCTCACATTTTAGGTCAGCTTCTCCATCCTCATTTTTTGATAAGCAACGTCTTTGTTTTGAAACTATTATTGAACATTTCCATGAAGGACCTAATGCAGACCCGCTGAAGATGATAATTCAAGGAACTGCAAGGATAGGAAAGTCTTACCTTATACATTGTATTGGACATGAATTTTCAATGCATTCCATAAATGGAAAAATCCCTCTGCTATTGCTAGCACCTACAGGAGTAGCTCCCTTCAACATACGAGCCAAAACAATTCACTCGGCCCTCATAATCCCTATTAAAGACTTCAAATCTTTACAGGGTCAATCACTTTTTGTATTGCAAGAATAAATGTGATATGTTACACACATTTTAATTGATGAAATGAGTTTCATTGGGCCAAGGTTGTTCATTCAAATTGATTCACGTCTTCAGGAGGCATTTCCTGAAAAACGGTCAGTTCCTTTTGGTGGGAGATCATTGATTCTTGTTGGAGATCTTGGGCAGTTGCCTCCTATCAAAGATAAACCATTGTACATAGGAAACACGGTTGGCAGGGTCTTATGGAAATATTTCAGAAAGGTTGTTGCATTCGACACGATATTTCGTCAACAAGGCACAGATCCAAATCAAGTCAAATTTAAGAGGTTGCTAACCAACATCAGAAATGCAAACCCAACAGTGGATTATTGGAATCTTTTAATGTCATGAACATATGCAAATATGGATGGTACTGATAGTAATAGTTTCAACTTAGAAATCCATTTGTTTCCTACGAACAGCTTGGTAGATGTACATAATCGATCTATGCTAAAGTCACTTGGAATTCCTATAGCACGATGCGTTGCTGAACATACGAAGAATAAATATTTTACTGACGCTGATGATGACCAGCTTCAACAAGAAGTGATTTTATGTCCTGGTCAGTGAGTGATGTTGATGTGTAACTTGTGGGTGGAAGCAGGGTTGGTAAATGGAGCACTTGGGACAGTTCAAAACATTTTTTTCTCTGATGGATCCAAACCACCACAACTGCCAATGTATGCTACAGTCTCTTTTGATGATTACATTGGTTTACCATGGGACATCAGATATCCCAAAATTGTTCCAATAGAACCTATTGCTAGAGAAAATCGCAAGCAAATCCCATTGCGTATGGCTTGGGCTCTTACCATACACAAATCGCAAGGTTTGACTTTACAAAGGGCAACCATCGATATTGGTATCGTAGAGAGGCAAGGTTTAACTTTCACAACAGTTTCAAGGGTAAAATCTATTGATGGTTTACGAATATCTCCGTCGTTTACATTTGAAAGGTATTCAAAGATGGCCAAAAGTGCATATGCTACAATCAAGAAGAAAGAAGAACAACGGTTGGAATCCATTTCAGCTTAAAGATCACAACTATTAGGTTATTAGGTAACTTGATTGTTTATTGTATAGATATTTATATTGACATGTTTCATTGTTATTATTTGAATTGGCAGCAAGAAATATAGATTGCAAGAGAGCAAACCAAATTACAAACAGACAGAGTTTAATCTCTATTTATTCATTGTCTTTTCATATAGTTGTCGAGAAAAAGTTTTTTTCCTATATGTTAACATACACTTTTTCAATATGTTCAATTACAATTCAATTTACAAGCATTTGTTAAGTTGTATTACGACATAAAAACATAGTGGCAACCATTAATTTTTTTACTACTTTATTTGGATTTTTGTTCTTCATATTCTTTCTGTATGTGTTGAAAGAGTAAAGATATAGTTAGTTATCTATATTTTTTTCATAATATCCTCACAAGTAAATGTAATTTTTTTTAATTGAGTTTTATCGATTAAATGTGAATGTATTGATGAAATGTGCCAGAAAAACAGTATTGAATGATAGATTACGAGATGGCATGCCAATCATTTTAACATATATAACCATGACCATGCATGTTACCATTTTATGCAACTTACGTTTTGTTATATTGTATAATTTAATTTTATTGATATCTTAGAATTTTAGTGCTTATGCCACATTTCCTCCAATGTTGTTTATTGTATTATTTGGTTATCATGATGTTCGAATTCATAAAACCATATATGTTTTTATTTTCCAGATCTTTGCATCAAATCCAAATAAAAAATGGATGTAAAAAAAATCAAACATCGTCCAACAGTATGCATCAGACACCTCATAGATGAACCAAGGTTGAGACGTCGATTTCAGATACATGTTCTACATCCTGGAACAGGAAACCTTTCCAAACCAGAAATTCAAAAGGAGATAGGGAAGAAATTTGGCATTACCGGTACACAACAAATATTTATTTACGGTTTTCATACATATGGACAAAGATCGTCAGGTTTTGGGTTGGTATATGACAAGCTTGAGTATGCAATAAAATATGAGCCTAACCACAGATTGGTGAAGAATGGAATTCGTGATCTTGGCAAGAAAACCCAAAAAAATACTGGATGCCAAGAAAATAAAAAGATTGTTGAGCCACTGTCATCACCATCTATATATGAAAAAATAGTGAGAGTGTTTTTTCTTTCTGTTCTCATCATTGTATTTATTCACTCTATCGTTGCATGCAGTTATCTAAATGTGTTGAAGATATTTTAAAAGTTTGAATAATATTTTGAATTTTGATTTGTTCCTAAATAATATGTTGTCAACCTATATCTTATTTATAAGTAGTTTAAATAGCTTTGTGTGCTGGTTCAAATAAATTATTTTTGTGATTTGTTATGTTTCTGTTGCAATATGCTAATGTTGGTTGTTGGATTTTTTTTACATGATGCCATTAATCAAATTGTTTTGTAGTAGTTGGGTTTATTTTTATTTTGAATTTCTTTTTACATTCTGAAATCGATGAAGGGTTATCTTGCATTCTGATGTTAATTGGTGCTTATGGTGTCTTGTGCCATTGGTTCATGGTTATGTTCTACTATGTCTGTGTTATGCAAAGAAATTATTTTTATAATTTATTATGATTCTGTTGGTAGTAACTGTGTATTTTTAATGTTATTTATGACTAGTTTAAATAGCTTTGTGTGTTCGTTCAAAGAAATTATTTTTATGATTTGTTATGTTTCTGTTGCAATATGGTAATGTTGGTTGCTCGATTTTTGTTACATGATGCCATTAATTAAATTGTTTTGTAGTAGTTGGGTTTATTTTTATATTGAATTTCTTTTTGCATTCTGAAATCGATGAAGGGTTATCTTGGATTCTGATGTTCATTGGTGCTTATGGTGTCTTGTGACATTGGTTCATGGTGATGTTCTACTATGTCTGTGTTATGCAAAGAAATTATTTTTATAATTTATTATGTTTTTGTTGGTAATAACTATGTATTTTTAATGTTATTTATAAGTAGCTTAAATAGCTTTGTGTGTTCGTTCAAAGAAATTATTTTTATGATTTGTTATGTTTCTATTGCAATATGGTAATGTTGGTTGCTGTATTTTTGTTACATGATGCCATTAATTAAATTGTTTTGTAGTTGTTGGGTTTATTTTTATTTTCAATTTCTTTTTGCATTTTGAAATCGATGAAGGGTTATCTTGGATTATGATGTTCATTGGTGCTTATGGTGTCTTCTCACATTGGTTCATGGTTATGTTCTACTATGTCTGTGTTATGCAAAGAAATTATTTTTATAATTTATTATGTTTCTGTTGGTAATAACTATGTATTTTTAATGTTTTTTTTCAGTTAATTGCAAATGGATCCGAGCATTTGGAGTTTTCTACCACTCGAGTTTCTAGAGATGATTCTCCTATGGGTGCCATTTTCAACATTGGTTTGTTTGTGATCAATCTCTAAACATTGTGAAGACCTATTGTCTAGGCCATCTTTTGTTAGCGCTTGGAAAAATAACAATATAACAGAAACTGGGCTTTTAATTGAACTATTGGGACAATATCAAAACCATTTTGTATATAAGTTTATCAATCGTATAGGACATACATCTTTGTTGCATGTCCATTATCCAGAATATAGATATACGATTGAATGTACAGTTGGTTCAATCATTTTGCTCTCAAAACATTGTCCTCTACGAGGGCATAAGGATTATTACATCGTAAATCCATTCATAAATCGTTTCTCAAATATAGGAAATATTGATATAGGAGACTATGGTTTCTTTTCTCTGATAGGCAATGCTGGTCAACAAAAACATGGATGGATACTTGTACGTCATCAGCATACTGAACACGGTCCTAAATTTTTTATCTACAACAATATCCAAAGAGTTTGGAGAGAAACAATTGGTGCTGATGGTGAACCTACTGCTCCTAGAGATGTTTTTTATAAAGGAAAAATTTATTGGTTGCATGTGAAAATAACTTCTGAAGAAGGTGCCTCATATGTGTACAGACTATACTCGCTGAACATTGAAATGAATATATGGGGTATGCATTCAATTTACATAGGGCGTAGGAAACGATCTATGTGTCTGACCTTACACTGCAACCGATTGATATGTCTTATGAATGATGGTTTTACAAGTATATGGTGCATAGATGAAATCCAGGATTTTAAACGCGGTCAACATTGCGTTCAACAAACAGATAGTCATTTCGAGGATGGTAGAGGGTTGAGATGGACCCTTTTACAAGGTATGACCAGAAATATAAATAGACATTGTTCAGACTATCTATCATTCTGAGCAGTTGGAAATTCTATATTGATGTGCAAGAATGCTGAAATTCCATTCATATACTATGATTTGGAAACTTGCAGTGTTACTCATTTAGCAGTTGATGAAAGATCATCGTTTCCAAATCACCGTCTACCGTTGCTAGCAAAAAAGCAATGCAGTAACATTATCATGTATAAGAATTTATTTCCTCTAACTCCAAGCATGGTTTTATTCAATGATCTTCTCCCATTCCCTTCGACATTGTTTCAGTCCCTGTAGGATTTTGGCATGTAATTCAATAGGTTTATGAGTCTTTGTAAACAAAACTATGTTTTAGTTTTTGCACTTTGTGCAAATTTTAGTATGTTTTGGTTTTAAATAAAACATGTCTTCAGCCCATGAAGCTTTTTATAAAGTAGTATGATTATTTGGAGTGGCTATGTTTGCGTTTTTGCTTCAAATCACTATTTTTATTTCCTTTGATCTAAAATAGACAGGTTTATTTACTGTATAACATCAAAATTTATTGGCTATATCGAGAATTTAATGGAAACAGTATTTTACATCTTTTAAATAGTACAACTAATATTACATATCTTACCCTCACACACTAAAAGATTGCATTATCAACAAATGAATAAACAAAGCATTCAATTTCAACTCAATATGAGAACAAACATTGCACATTAAAAAACACATTTTTGCACTTGAAATAACAAAGATATTCCATAACTGACGATAATGTAATTTATGATGACTTTTTGTACTAAGTTTACGTAATGTAAAAGGTTTTCAACAAGTGCATATTTCAGTTGCTCAAATTACAATTTAAATAATCAATACAATATTTCACTTTCTCAAGTAACAATTTAAATAATATATGTAATTGTTGCAATTAAACACGGGGACTTCACTTAGTGAACTTGTCACATAGCATGTGCGATCATGGGATATTAAAGAATACACTTAATTTCCAGAGATATTGACCCAAACTCTTTTTGTTAAAACCCCCTCCCAATACTTAAAACCTCCTCCCCACCCATTTTTATACCTCAATCCTTATAAACCACCCTACCCACCCCACTTTAAACCCCTCATCCCCCCCAATACCTGCACTATATTGGTTCAATTTTTGATAATTTTAAAACCCACAATATGAACTAACGTGATAGGATATTGGTCAACAAGTGAAGCCCCCGTGCAATTAAATTCCTAGATTTCCTCATTTTAACAATCCATACATTCATTTACATCATATTCATGGATGCAATGCTTACTATTATATTGAAATTGTTACTTTTTGTGTTCGTTTAACAATTTTATTTTTTTCATAAATATCACGAATCATAAAATATATGGAACTAAAATCGCTTAGAAAATAATTCAGTTTCGCATTAAATACACATCAATTAAACAATTGTTGTAGTATTTGAGTCTGCGAAAACATTTCAGTACAAACATTGTAGATTATATAACAATTTTTTCCACTTGAAATAACAAAGATATTCCATATTTGCTCCACAGTTGACATTCACACCTTGTTCAAATGAAAACAACATAACTAACGATCATGTAATTTATGATGACTTTCTATACACCACATGTCACAAGACACCATAAGCACCAATGAACATCAAAATCCAAGATAACCCTTCATCGATTTCAGAATGCAAAAATAAATTCAAAATAAAACTAAACCCAACTACTACAAAACAATTTAATTAGTGGCATCATGTAAGAAAAATCCAGTAACCAACATGACCATAGAGCAACGTCACAATTCAACTTAATGCTCACTCACTATGATAATCCACCATAGCACTTATCACAATGCTCATCATTCAACTTATCACAATCTATAAAGTAATCTAATGGTTATGTCTCCTATGCATTACGATATAACCCTAAGTGTTATGATATATAATATTATTGTCACACATTAATTAATTAATTAATAATGTATTTATATTTGGATTTAATTATAATTAATAGTATTTATTTAATAATCATATTTAAATAATTAAATAATTATTATATTATAATCAATTAAAATATTAATTTATCAATATTAATAATAATAAATAAAAGTATAATAATTAATTGTAACATAATAATTTATTATTATTTTGGAGATATACTTATGGGCCCACCCGTTACTAGCAACAACCACATTAAATTAATTAATGTGTCTGAATACGTCGATAGGCTTAAATTTAGGCACATACTTTTTATATTAATGTTTTTCCCTATAGTATATGCTTAAATTTACGCTTATCGACGTATTCAGACATATTAATTAATTTAATGTGGTTGTTGCTAGTACTTGTAAGGTGGAATGAGATGTTTTAGTAGTGCTTTGTTGGTAAGACTCTGAAGGTCCTTCAATTCAACTTAGGTAAGCGGTGTTTCCTAATTTTGTTGTTTATTTACACGATGCTATGCTGGGTAATTCTCCTTCTACCTAATTTTTTATTTTTATTTTTAACTTTTAGTACTGTTCTTTCATTTTCTTTCTAGTATGAATACTACTGACTACTATTTGTTTCCCTTGCAGCAGGTATAACGGTTTTGGCGTGAGATATTTGTGCTAATTCCTTCATATAGTTTATTTATTTGGATTTTATCTGAGGGATTCGATCCCTGGTCAGCGTTGTTAGCGTGACCCCATTGAATCGTGGGAGTTGGGGTTTGTGAAATGTATTGATTGATTTGGAATTTGATTTAAGCTTTACATTATAGCTATATTTGTAAATTGGTGTTGATTCGTCGTTATTCTACAGGATTCGATTCCTGAAACTAAACTATGCTATGTTGTTTTAGCATTTAAGAATGATTATGGTTGCATTGTATTGATTAGAATGATGATAGTAATTTAAACATGAGTTTGTGTTTGTGTATCTTTTTGTTACCATGCTTAACTGTGGAATTCAACCACCGTGACTCTAATGCAAGTCGTGAATTTTGTTTTTTTTCTTTTTTTTCTTTTTGTCTGACGGGTGGGATGGATTTGATAGTGTGACCCTAGGTGAGTCGTGGGACCTGACTCTGCCCTGCCCTTATGTGGTTTGTTTGATGGGACAAAATCCCGGGTTAAATCCTTATGTTGTTCGCTTTGCTTCCTTACAAGATTTGATCCTGGGAAAAATAAATCTCTGTCAAGGTTAAAATAAATAACGTGACTATGATTACAATTTAGTTTGAAATTTGAAATTTGAAATCTTGATTGATTGATTGGAAAATTTAATCCCTTGGAAAGGCTACGAATGGGAAAATATAGTTGTTATGTCTGCATAGAATCTCCATGATTTAGTGTAATTTCTTTGGTTTAAATATTAATCATGTTTAAATGTTTCTTAATGCCCAAGGCTTGTAGAATCCTGAATGATTCTACTTCCCAGCCTTTGTGGAATATTATGTCAGAACTGATATGTTTATTCTTGCGACTGTGAAATCGTGAATGATATTAGCTTATATAATTGACTATACATACAACCTATTTGTCATTTTATTTATGGTAAATGGTTGTTCAAATTTGATATGTGGTGATATTTTGTTTTTAATATATTACCTTTCCTACGGTTATATGACGTGCAGTCATATAACCCTAGGAAACAAGAAGGCTGCAGTGTAGCAAGTCCCTGCCAAGGTGTGATAGAGATGATAGTTATAAGGTGTGATAGAGATGATACACATAGGGTTCGGTCATTCACATTACATGGATTTTTATAGATGCAGTTGAAACAATTGAACCAAATTCCAAGTCGAACAACAATTGTTCATTTAGATTGAACGTAAATCCATGCATGTCAAAACAAATTTTAGATTACATGTGTCTATACAAGAAAATTACATGTAGATTCAGTGTACAATTTGCATGCAATGGGATCGTAGAGGGCTACCAGTGCTTCGGTCCAATTCTGCTGCCCAGGACCGTGGAAATCGTAGGTCATTATGTTCACCCAGTCAAGATTTTCAACTGCGGTGGGATATTATCTAACGTCGTCCCACGCGAAGAATTTACGAAAGAAATAGAGGACCGTTGTGAGGAGCTGCAGGGGGTCATCGCCCGTGGCTTGAGCCTCAACTTGTGGCAGATTCTCCACTCAGAGAACAGTTGCCCCAAATTGTTCATGTCCATCACAGTCTGCGGATACTCCCAGTCAAGGTAGAGGCCGTGGAAGGAATAGTTCCTCGCTAGAGCTATAGACGAATCTATTGAACACTTTGCTTAATGATGAGTTGCCCGCCATCGTGGGGAAGGTGTTGTTGTTGGCATTTCCTCCTCCGATAAAAAGCAATGTCTTCAAAGTGAACCCTAGTGCTGTAGACCTAATATGTATGCCAAATGAGACTTGAACGCCATGAGTCACAGCTTGTCGTTTAGTATCCACAAGGTTAAATCGATTTTATCCCTTATATTATAACTAGACGACCCTTGCCTAAATATCCAATCGTCAATCGCTCTTCTAGACTATCATAGATAGAATTTACAAAGAAGAGCAGTGGAGAAAAACAGAAGAATAGTGTCTTCAAGAAAAGTTGTCATGGAGCATGGTGATGCAGATAATAGAGAACCGCGCATGGAGTGTCATGGTGCAGATACTACAGAAGCGCGTGAAGAGAACACTAGAGGGCTTCCGGAGGGATCCTCCGCTGAGCTGAATTTGCACCCATTGGGTGGGCCGCCTAAAATCGCGGACTGGCTTGATCTTCTAGATATGTTGGAGGACCGGTTGGCCCTGCTCGAATGCCAATTCCAAACTTTCGAGGAGAGGGAGGAAAGAAATCAATCGTGAATTTGAGGACTGGAAGAACCAAGTTCAATATCGCATGGACGCTCACTGATACTTCTTTTATTTTAAGTAAAAAAAATTCCACGTTGTATATTTATTATGTTTATTTATGTGTAGATCTCAACGTATCATTATAATATTGTCATATTCAAATTCTTATCATGAATCCTATTATCATAAATAGATAGATATATTTGGTGTACACATCATCGGCACTAGTTTAAGATAATTAATATATTTTAATTAAAATCAATGTGCGCATTTTCCATCTTGAAACACAGAAATAATGAAATGAAATGATTCCACTGCATCAAATCATATGATTTCTTTTAAAAACATTGTTGATTCCACTCCATCAAATCATATGATTTCTTTTAAAAACATTGCCTTATAGTGATATTTTTAAACCTATACAATTATCTACCTTAGCCATCAATTAAACTATAAAAAGAGACTACCTTAGCTGGAGAATGAGCAACAAATAACATTCACGTGTTGTGTTGCTTCTTTATACATGCCATACACACGTCTTTAGACCTGTCTCCAAGTGCAGTCACTGAAGCATAGAGTATTCACGGGTGGCTGGAGGGAACAGTTGTTGGCCTCAGTAGGCATGAACAGAACCGAATCAGACCTCAAGGGTATGGTGTCCAACCATGCACTCTTTTCACTAACGTTTTTGGTAGATATGGGATGCACAGCCATTCTCCTTCTCCAACACTGGTGAAGGTATTCTTCCAGTATTTTAAATTTTGAGCATTCAAATTATCTATTGAGTCGAACGAATCAGATATTGGATTATCTTTTTATTTTAATTGTAATCATTTTTTGGCTAGCAGATCGACAGTGCCAATAAGCATGGCATTCTTCTGGAAGTAGTGAACATGCTAACAGACAACTCTGAATCTTACCATTTCTGAGGTTTACATATCTTCTGATGGAGGATTGTTCATGGATGGTAAATTTGCAGTCCGAACCATAACTTGTTTTAGTATTTCAGTTGCAAAGCCATTAATAAAATTGAATGGCAGCTAGTGTTGCTAAATCCAATGTAACGTGCTTTTTTATGGCAGTTTTCCATGTAATATAAACAGAGGGCAACAAAGTTAGAGATGAACAAGTTATTGAGTATATAAAAACATGTATTTCTAGATCTCTTTTCCGCTACAAACAGCTTGGGAATGCCCATTTTTATTCAAGAAACACTTTTTAATTATACCTATTCTGATTGCAGTCTTTGGGAACTAATGCTTGCTTCTTACCTTCAATGAGGAGATCCGTTGGAGTAAAGGTTGTTGTTGAACATAGATCAATTGAATTAACAGCAAGAGATAGGTCGGGTTTACTCTCTAAATTATTTGCGGTTCTCACAGACCTTAAATGTTTTGTTGTTGCGGCTGAACATACAGCAATTGAATTAATAGCAAGAGATAGGCCAGGTTTGCTCTTTGAAGTATTTGTGGTTCTCACATACCTTAAATGGTATGTTAGAGCTCTTGAGGATGCACCTTGTCTTTTTCTTGGAAATAATAAAATTGTCATATGTTATTTAATAGTGATATTGCAGGTTGAGGTCATTGTCTGGTGGATTCTAAGTCTCTACCTTTTCACTTTGCTTCATCTGGATATGGCTCTTGAATCATCTAAGTTTTGAGCGGAACAAGAAATTTGAAAGTATTCTACAAGCTTCCAAAATCAAAGGTATACAGCAACAACCAACCTCCTGCAATTCAATTGTATCTGTGCAAATGAAATGAGATTGAAGCCCAAATGAGTTTTTTTCTATTTCAGAGCATTCAAAAGTCATAAAAGAACAAATACTCAAGGTAAGCTCTTGTAGCAGGCATATTCTTTTCATTTTATCACATAATCCATTATATTATACAAATTTAAACGCCAAATTCAAATGCAGTTAAAGATGAATAGCCTAAAGAACAAGTCTGGTTTACCTTATTGCTCAACATATCCATAAGCTCTAGAAGCATGGCTAAAAGCAAATAGAAATTGTTCTGCGTCTAAAGCAAATAGAAATTGTTTCAAACGTCTATGAAGCATATCTACATCTGGTAGATCAAGTTGGATCCAGGAGCACAAGTAGCATAGCAACGTATCTACCGAATATTAGCAGCATATATGCATTAGATAGGCATCTTATGAAGGGAAATCCATCTTGTGAAAGGTAGGCGGTGGCAAGCATTAGCGAGGTGGTATCATCAAGAAGTGACATGCCATCGTGACATGCAACTTTTCCAGATAGCACCATTGCATTTAAGTAATGCCCCAATGTTGTGGGGGTTCTCTCATATTACATTTGAAATTAAATGTTTAAGACTAATGCTAGAGTAAGGCTAGCATTACTCAATCTCATAATCTTTTCATTATCGATTTGTAAATGGAGTGGAAAATATCTAAGGCTATTTCACAGCTTACCTCGATTTGAGGCCAAATAAGGCCTCAAATCTTTTGATTGGAGTATGGAACGGTTTCATAAATAAGATTGGGTGAAATAAAGTATGCTCTCTAAAATCGAGATAGAACTTAGCTTATAAGAAATGAAAATGCCTAGGTATGCTCACCGTTTTAATGAAAAAACGGCAAGGCGATTACTAGAGTCCCTGCTAGCCAGGGGACGGACTAATAAGAGGACTTCTAAGACATGACATATGTGTGATGATTAGGATATTTAGATTATTTATTTTAAGTTCTTTTAGTTTGGTTAAAAGAGTGGATTTATACTCACGTTTGTGTATTTATTTTTTTATATATATAACTTACTTAGGCTTTAGGGACTTGGTTCCACGATTTGAGACTTGGATCCCCTACCTAGTTAGGGCTTATGGGAGTTTTCTCCCTAGACTTGAAATAATCTATGATATTTATTCAAGTTTAGTATTCCGTGTATTTCTATTATAAGATAAATGCAATTCCTTAAAAAAGATAGAAATTATGAAAGATTCAAATGCTGCTAATAATTTTGGAAATAAAAACTTACACTCCATAGAATATATCACAGTAGCATAATTCGAGTACGAAAAATACGTAACCAAAAAATCCAATACGAATAAAATAAGGAAGTAGATTTCTTATATATAATAATTTTAATTAAATATACAACACTATATATAACATTTACATATAGTTAAACATACACAATATTTTTAATGAAATATTACATATCAACCATTAAATTTTAAACGAAAAAAAAAATCATTATTTTTTTAAACAAATTACTTATAACCAAAATTACTCTTTAAAAAACAAAATTATAATGTAGCTAATGCAAGAGAGAAAACTCTTGCGGATTAATAGTTATTAATTATTTTAGAAATAAAGTAAATAATATTTACCACTATTTACATTTGGAATTAATTAACGAATCTTTAAATTGTGTTAGCGTTAACTTTGAATCTGGAATGAGCAAGGATATAAGTGGTTTTGGGCACATGGTTTTGGTAACCAATAAATCTAGTGTTGTTATTATATTTGCACATTTATTTTCTTTGGCATATTTTATTCTTGTTAAAATGAATTAAGAAGTATGAAATTGAAAGGTAATTATTTTATAGTGTTTGAATAATTAAAATTTAGGCTTTTAAAATCAATTTTCAAAATTAACTTTTATCCCTATTCCACATAGCTCGAATATTCGACGAATTCGAATTTGTTCGAAATTTCCGTACACAAAAGGCCAATGCCAACGAATTATGCTACTATGGAATATATTATAAAAGCTAAAAAAAATCATACAATTGTTATACTCATGTTAACTAAACTAAATTAGTATGAACTTTGAAAATAAAACAGAAGTACTTATCGACCCTTTTTTGCTTTCCGACTTATCTGGGAACTACCACGTTCCACCCAACCGTAGACCTCGAACCATTCCTAGTTTGTTTCAACAAGTCACCCCCAAGTTGAACCAAGCATGACATAGATCCTAGAAGGTTTAGGGAAGTTAGATATATTTCTTAATTATCCAACCGAGTAGTCACAGGGTTCGTTTACCAACCCTTTGTAGAGTCTTTAAAATAACAATTCCCCCTTTCCAAACTTCTTTAACACACCAAAATCTAACTTTGGTCATTTGAGCACTCAATAGACCTACTCTTGAACCCTCCAATGAACTAGGGATTGTTTCCCTGCAACTTCCTCTATCTGTTGTTTATAAGTTTTATTAAGAAGAAAGGCTTCTACCATTTAGGTTTAATCACTGTGTTATGTCCCTAGTCAAAACTAAATATTTTGTATTTATCTCTTATTTAATTATTTGATTTTAAACTCTCATAGTTTAATTATAGATAATAAAATCTCCTAATTGATTAAATAATAATAATAATTAATCCAAACATTAGTTGATTTTTAGTTATCTCTTAGCATGCCAGATCCCTCATTTAGTGGGAGCCGTAGTCAATCTTTAGAAAGAATAAAGGGAGATAAATATCATAAAATTTAATAATAATAATAAATATGTTTTTTATGGTCCAGAGCTCTCAACTCAACAACAGTTATCCAAAAAGAGTCTAACCATAGCTTAACTTACTCAATACTTAGCTCGACAATAGTTCTGGTGCTCTAGAGATCTCAGCTCAACATCTCTTCAAGTAATAGTCTTTGGTGCTCCAAAGTTTTTTACTCAACACCTTTAAATAATTTAAAATATTCTAAGTTTTGTGGAGCTTCCTATCTCGACACTTATTAAATTATTACATCACAAAATAAAATAATAATAATAAAACAAAGTCTTAAATATTGGGATTATACACATTCTACCTGGGGGCACCTACCCTTCTAGTCAAGCCACAAGCCTACCAATATGTCCATGGCAAGAATTGAACCCTGTGAGGGATTTAATTCCTCTTTTTACCACTTAAGATATGATCCTTGGACCTAAAATTGTGGTCATACCTGTAACAATTAATGCTCAATCTTAAACATGATAAGAGGGTGGGATTTGATCCACTTATGTGTGCACAGAAAGTAAAATTGTGGTCATAACAATAATAATTGGTTTCTTACATATATTTTTCAAACCAGAAAATATGTTGAAAAGTGATCACATAAATCTAAAGGGTTGTCAATGTTTTCCACGACCTTGTCAATTAGTTTGTTTTGGATGCCATGATCTTCAAATTTAAGATCTTGAAAGTTGAATTGATGATACCATCTTAGAAGTATATAGTGCTTAATTTAATTTAATGTGCTTGAGAAAGGTGTTGGCCTTGTCAAATAGACATTGTGTCTTGCTCAAGTTCATGGTCTAGTTCATCGAATTCAAATCTTGAAACTACTAGTTAAGTTTTTTTAGAGTTTGCACAAGTGGTATGACTAAGTAACCATACATTTAAATATCAATTACATAACTTTACCAAAAGGTAAAGGTGATGGACAAGTGTTTAAATGAAAATCTAAGGAATTAATAACAATGATTAACAATTTGGCTTGTATACAAATTAGGTAGACTTTCATTTCTAGTCCATGTCACTTATTAATCTCAATTTCTTCTTCTTAAAAAATTTGAACTCCAATCTAAAGAAGAAAAATATAATTTAAACAATGTTGTGATATGATCAAATTTAAAATTTGAGCCTATATCTTATGCTTGCCTATACAATATCAACTCTTCCCATGTCAAGTAGTGTGAGGGAATGGTGGTTAAGCATGCCCTTGCACCTAAAGAGATTATGGTAAATGGTCTCATGAGTCGTACACACATTAGTGGATCAAAGCACCCCCATAATATCATTTAATTCATAAATCTAAAGGGTTTATCTCAATCTATTGTCATCAATGTTGTTGGACATTTCACTAGTTCTATACCAACAATTGCCTAGTTCAAAATCCCTTCAATGAAAACACTAGTTTACATGAATGTGTATACTAAGATGTCATCATCAAATGTTGAGAAACATGTGGTTTGCAATTTCTTTAAGAATATAGCACTATTACTAGACCAATCTTTTTAAACATATGTGCACCACTATTAATTATTTAGAATGAGTGAATATCCTTTATCCATGACTATATTTTAATTTACCTATTATTTATTTTCATGAAAGAAAAAGTTAATCAAAACACATATTCACTTATATTTTAACAATTAAATGATTAAATCATTATTAATAAACATTTATAGATTTTATAAAAAATTATGAGGTAAATGACTTAATAAAAAAGATTATAATAAAGTTATGAAACAAATAAATTATAGAAAATTATTAAAATTAAATGGTCCAATGAAAAAATCATTAGATAACTATCAAAATGCTAAAACATTTGCCCAAACAAATTTCTATAAGCATTACTAGTTTTCAATAGCGTTTAAGAGAGACAAAATTAATATGAAATGAATTAATTTCCTTACCAAACTAATTAAAAGGAAGCATAGTAATTTTAATAAGGAAGCATGGTAATTTTATTAAAATTAGGGGTGGAAAGTAAAGTTATACATCAAGACTTTAAAAAAATCACTTCATATCTCAGATTTTTGCAACATCCCATCTTTAATATTTTTGCAACATCTCGTCTTTAATATTTACTAGTAGATACGAGAGAGGGTAATCCTAGAAATCCAAACAAATGAATTATATACACGTATAATATGTGATTGGTTAATAGCATATATCAAAATATCTTGCTAAGAAATGCATTTCTTATCGATTACAATTACCTATTCACAGGACAAATCATGACCGTTGAAGTTGTTTTTGGTGTACTATATATGTCCATTCACAAGTCAAGTTTTTTTATAAACTTTTTATCATTTTTATTGGTAAAAAGCAAGCATGAGCATCACATTAGAGAAAATTTCAACTCAAAATGGATCTTTTAACCATAATTCAAATTCCATGTCATCATGTGTTAGCCAATGAAATTGATTTAAATTTGAAATACCGTATAGGTCTTAAACAATTTTTTAATATAAATTTGGGGATAGGTATCATTAAAAAAAATTACTTTTTTTGTTCGTATTTTCAACATATCTCCCTGTGATTTTAGTCAAATTTCGGTCGGGAGAGCTCGTTAGATGCGAAATTATCACGTATTTCTTGTTTTTGGGGTAGCGGGGCCCATCAAAAGTATGCCGAGTGGGTACTCGTTGGATGCGGAATTTTAATTTCGCAGCCAACGAGTACCCACTCAGCATACTTTTGATGGGCCCCGCTACCCCAAAAACAAGAAATACCTATCACGTTTTTCAGCTATTTCATGCTTTTGGGGTAGCGGGGCCGTTAAAAGTATGTCGAGTGGGTACTCGTTGGATGCGGAATTTAATTTCGCATCCAAGGAGCTCTCCCGACCGAAATTTGAGTAAAATCACAGGGAGATATGTCGAAAATACAAATAAATAATAATAATTTTTTTCTTTTCTTCCTCCAAAATTAATAAATATTTTAATTTTATCATTTTAACTATTATTTTATTATTTTTCTTAAGAGGCCGATTTTGAGTTGAAATTTCCTCTAATACACCACACACAAGGCAAAGAAAGAGAAGTGGTTTTTCGCTCGCCTCCTTGACTTACCTAGGTAACAATGTTTTGGTAGATAATGGGATTGATCATTTGACACTAAGGGAGGATCTAGCAAGCTTGAGATGATAAATAGACCTAATGAACATGAAATGTACAATGTTAGGTGTGGTCACCATGTTCATCCTAATTGCTAAACAAGATCAACATAATCAACATCCCCAAGTAGTACTATGCATGCAAAGTGGAGTACTTTGAGTCTTCATCCACATTGTTTGTAATAGAATTCATTCCATTTCACCATGTGGAGATCAAAATATGGCAAGGCATTAAGCACTCAATGATTGCATCGAGATCCCTTGTTTAAAAGTCATAACCTTCCTCTTAATGAAACCAATTATCTCAACATCGTGATCACTCCCCTTAATCTTTCCCCAAACTTAAAGTCCAAGGAGAAAGAGCTTGCTAAATGGAAGTTGGCAATGTTGTCATTATTCGTAAAGTCTTGATGCCTTCAAGATGCCCACTAATTGTTTTACAAAATGTCTAAAAGCATTGTTATAAATATGATCATTACATCAAATTCATTGAATTTTTTTTCACGCTAAAAAGACAACTTTATATATTAGAAAGTTGTGCCATATTTACAATACCAACATTCCAACTAGACCATATAGTTCTCCTAGTCAAAACAAAACCTTGTAACCATAACCAAAACAAACATAAGGTCCCCATCAAAAATACAAACAATGCATGAGTCCCTCGCAATCATCCAGCTGAAAGGGAAACACAGACAACCCTTACCATGTACAAAAAGGCACAAGGATTCCTACATATAACATAATTGGCTGCTTCTACCCTAGAATTTCCATGAAAGAGTTCCCAAACCATGACCCCATTGCATACCCAATTGACTGCTTGGAAAGACAATCAACTGCCAAGTTTAGCTCTCAATAAATGTGGCTGAAAGAAATCTGTTGAAAGAGACTAATAAATTGTCTGATCTGACGTTGCCAATGATATAACTCAATATTTTGTAATTAATGCATCTCATTTTCCCAACAGCTGATTGGTGGATAAAAGATGATGTCAGCCTTGGGATTTGGTATCTGGATATGAGTTGACATGTGGCAAGATGACGTCATAATAAAAAATAAAAAATTATATCCCATTGTCGGTATTGGTCATCAGATCTAAATTCGTCGGTTTCTACAGTGGCGACCACGACGACGGGCACCCCTTCGATGGCCCTCTCGGGACTCTCGCCCATTCGCTTGTTCCCTTATGCAAGATCAAGGCAATCGATCTAATACACGCCGCCTCTGACAGAGATTTTGCAGTTTCTTGGGTTATAGGAAGCAGATGCAATATACCCAAAGTTTCTTCCAAAGCACCGAACTTTTCATTGTCTTTCTCTTGACAGCAAGACGAATTGAACAGTGAGGCCAGAACGAGACTCGAACTCGACTCCGCGATGCACCGTCCGTTTCCCTCACTCTCCCGCGCAAGGGATCGCAATTTCTTCCATGCATTAATGCCTTTAATTGATGGAGATTTGCGTGCAACTTCAAGTAACTTGGAGACTTGATCAGAGTCGATGGGTGGCCTGGACGTAGGGATTTGCTCAACGCCCTTGGAACTATTTGCAATGCACCACAAACGACTACTAATACCAGGCAAACGACTACTAATCCTCATCGCAGGAGACCTAGCAGTTGAGTTTTCGTTCAATAAATTGATGAGACGAGTGGAATCCACAGCCTGGGCACTGGAATTACTCGTAGCTGCAGCAGCTGCTGCAAGAACGTTATTAAATTCTGTGCTCAAGCTTATACTTTCACTGTCACTAGATACAAACGATCCCATTGAAGTATCAAACCAGTTGCGTTGACGACGCTGCGCAGATCTCCTCGTCTCATTGCTTGCTGTTGCTCTCGACTGCTCTGCCGCTACATGAATATCCCGCAGTCCATCGCTTTCTTCTGCAAGCATTCAAACAGCATCTCGGTCTTCTAACACAAAAATTGCAATTTAATAATCTTTCTTTGAAGCAGAATCTACTAAACCATACCAAAAAAACTAAAACATTCTTGAATTTATACTTCTGTAATGTCTGGACTCTGGACAACAAGCTCTAAAAACTGTTCAATTAACAGCTAAATATACTAGAGTTACAGAAAGAACCTAACCTTTGGACAACAAGCTCAAAAAACTGTTCAATTAACAGCTAATACTAGAGTTACAGAAAGAACCTAACCTTCTGGGTTCTCCGAAGTGGGCTTGCTCTCTCTGTTAGAAGACAAATTAGCAGCAAATAAACCAAATGAGGCATTATCAGACCTGGCTGAGGACGGCCCAACTCCTTTGCTTCTTACTTTTCATATTTTAGTATATACCTGAGAGTAATGCTACCAAAACGTTGACATTGATTCAGAATTCATGAGATTAATTCTAAAAGTTAAGATATGCAGAGTTTCCATAGTGTTGCTTGGCCGTCTCTCTTGATTGTCACCTACTTCTCTGCTAGAGTTAAAGGGCTACAGATAAGGGCGATTCAATTTGTCACCGCCTTCAATTGACACCTCTCCTTCATGCGAGACCTCTCCTTCATGCAAGTTGCCATCTGTTTACACATAGATAATACATGGACTTCCTTTTTCTAGGAATTTCATTGCTCCTCCTACACAGATTTCCTCCCGACTAGGAATTCCATTGCTATTGCTCAAGTGAAGAGATTACAGCCTCTGATTATGATAAGCCATTCAAAGATCAGTTAAGTTGAATTCCATACACAAAAGAGAAAGGATCTTACTCTAGTGGTTCGTGGCCTGAAGCTTCGACAGAGAAGAGAATGAACTATTCTGGAACACACTGTAAAAAGTTACAGTGATGCCGAGTTTAATTTTAATATTATAATTATTATTATAAAATAAAAAGTAACACCGATTCCGACTTTAATTTTTAATATTATAGTTATTATTATAAAAACACGTTTAATTTTTAATATTTTGTTTTGGTGCATTTTGCTTCTATAACTTTATACACGTTTTTGGATAAACACGTTGGTCTTTTATTAATTGTTTTTAAAATCTAAATGAATTTTATTTATTTATTAAATTACTTAGAAATAAAGGTAAAGTTAATTTTGAGATATTAAAGATTTGGGATAAATCATTTTACTTTAAAATAACTTTAAAATAATCAATTTCAATTTAAAATAAAAATAAAAATATCATTTTTAAACATTGAAAACAAAGTTGTTCGGCTCAAGATGGAAATCTGATAATAACATAAAATAACAAGTATTCTCACAACAATGATATTAATTTATAGTCTTATAAGCTATTATTTCTCATTTCCTATTTATGCTAGTCTATAAAGAAACTTGCATATTTTTATAACATAAGTCAAGAATATTACTAGAAGTATGTAAGGAAGCTTGAATATGCTTGTTTTATGCTACATTGCAATAACCTATATCGTATTTAAATGGACATTTTTTAATTCATTTTTGTTTTAATTTCTTTCAAATTGTAATTATATTTGTTTTATCATATATTTTTATAGCAAAATTAACCCATTGCTATATATTTCAATCTCTTCTTAGGAGACAGGTACTAAACAACTTTGTTGCTTATTCCACTTGTTATATAATGAAAAAGTTTCAATTTTTTGTTAAAAAATAAAATATACATATATTAAAGTAACCAAGTCAAAATTTTAATGTTGATTGAGCAAAGTTTCAAATTAAATATTTTTAAAAAACTAAAATAATTTAATAAATTAATAAAAAATAAAATTAAACCTGCCATCTAAGTGGTAAATTTAGCTCATAATAAGTTTTTTTTATTTAACATATGCATATATAACTTTATTTTTACAAAGAGATTACCATTACCTTCACATTTTTTTAGGTATAACTTGGCTCTTTTTGTTTTGTTTGTAGATCCACCAAACTTAACTATTTATCTATTTTTATTCAATAAAAAGTTTTGAATACGAAATTGTTCAAAGATTTTCAGATTTGCAAAAAGTAATAAACAAACATACGAGTGGAACCTTTTTCTTATCCATAGCCAGAGCGGCAAAAATATTACAATTAAAAGGCACTTTGAAGAACTTGCAAATCCTTCCATAATCATAAATATGATTTACCAATTCATTGTTTAGCTAATCAAAAGGTAGAAATTACTTACCAGTTCAAATCTTTTATCTTCACAAAATGGATAAGATATCTGTATTGACATAGTCACAAGTTGGCCGATTTCACACTGTTTGCATACGGTATCAAGTATCAAACTTACAACCAGACAAGCTCCGCTCAACCCTGGTTTCCGAGAAAGAAACCAGATGAAATTAAAATGATAAAAATTAGGCCTATCAATTTGAGAAATTGAAAGATTTCTAAATTTGGAATTTGGAGAATGATTGCTAAAGTAAACCTTTTCCACTAATAAATAAACACAAGAATTGCTGGTGAGAATCCACACAATAACTAATATTCATGACTAAACAGAAAAGTGCAGGTGCCACGAAATCAAATATTATTCTGTCTTGTGGCTGTAGTTGTGGATATATGGAAAGTAGTCATGGGTGTACTACTAGTACGGGCTGGTAGAGCTAGTAAAGAGCCGAAGAAGTGATTCAATGGTTGTGTTTTTTCAGCTGGACTCCAAATCCGTTGCCCAGACATCAGCTAGCTTGGATGCAAGCTGAGTGGCAGGCTTCCAGCTGGAAAGTTGAGAGAAATACATAGATGATGCTTCCTGTAGTGTAGACAAAATTTCCATTTTGTGATCACGAGATAGACCAAGGTAATCCGGACCATTGCTTGAAATCAAGTCAGCCACCTGATCATGATCATACAACATGCATAACAACCACAGCCACAACCACTGATTATTTGTGTTTCTTACATCACATACAAGCTTGAATATGACTAAAAAGTGTTAAAGATATGAAAATAAAGGTAAACTACTATGGAGTGAATGGGACTAAGAAGATAAAAGAAAACTTACCTGTTGAAGCCAAGGAATTATAGTGCCTAAGAATTTGTGCTCCAACAAGAGTCTTGTGACAGTTTGAAGGATTTCAATGGCTGCCCCCTGTGATAGGCTTTCTAGAACAGGACCAGTCCGCTTCATTAGTTGAATCAATAATAGATCATCCCCAGAACGCAATACCTCGACATACGCTGAATCTACATCCTTGGCACATAGATATTCTACAACACGTCTCCAAACACTCCAAAAATAACCATTTTCGTAGCTTGAACGAATAGGAGAGCTCATCTCTGATGTATTAGGCATTGCATAATTTCTGCTTACCGGCATCATTGGTTTTGTATCTTCTCTTGAAAAATATGTACCAGACAAATTTGAAGAAACTTCCTCTTTCAAAGTTGGCCAACTTCTAATCTTGACTCTGGCTCTGGCTCTGGAATATTCCTTTCCAAAATCTCCTACCCATGATTTTTTGTCCAGTGGTAATGATTGACTTACTACTTGTCTTCTATTATTTGGCGTAGGCCTCTGAGTGTTAGCACCGTCTGAAGGAGGAGGAGAATAATTTTCATCGTATCCTCCCCTAAATGACATTTCCCAAGCATCATCATCCACCAGAGGCTTCACCATAAACCCACTTGGCATATGTCTATTTGTAGAGTTTTCCCAATTATCTTTTGTGCCAAACTCACTATTGGATGATGCTTCTTGCACTGATTTACTACGTATTGAAGAAGCAAGGGGGGTGTCAGATGAAGAACCAAGCGGCCTTGAAGATGAGGGTGAAGGGGGGTACACACCTGCACCCTCATTTCTTTTGCAAAGCTTGGACCTGACCATCTCAGCACCTAGGGATGTACAACAAAAGAGCTTCTTTCCAGCTCCACCTTCCACACATGATGGCCTACCACTTGATGCTCCAGCCAGATCCTGAGCCATTTCATAAATGCTCCTTTCCAAACCATGGACCCTCGTTTCCAAGGTACATATGCTGTCCAGTGAGCTTCCCATGAAGACCTGCTACAACAAATACAAAAATAATAATTAATGCAAACTACCCTGTTTCTCCTCTGCTGCTTTTGAAAATGCTTCAATTCTTTGATGGATATTGCAAGTATATTCTTAATTCAGTTTGTCACACAGATAACTAAATATCACAAAGAAATGAGATTGATCACATCATTCCAAACTCATGAAATGCGATTGCGTGTGAATAAAAAGTAAAGACAGGTTGAGAGAAGTTTTCATAAATTGTATGGAATATGTAAATGTAGGGCCTGCAATGGACATATTCTTCGTATGAACTTTCAAAAAATGCATGCTGATTTTGAAGTTTATCATTTTGTCTCAACAGTGATTAAGTGAGCAAATCCAAACAATGTAATGGGAAATCCACGAAGATTCCACCTGCAAAAGCTCCATTAGGTTGGATTGCTTATTGTCAATCTGAAATAACTGCTTACGAATGAATGCCAAGTCATCTGCATTGCACGATCTGAAACCACCTTCAAAGATTGTGCTGCTTCCAGCGTTTGTTTCGGTAGTGAGAGAATCCGAGCTTCGATTATCATTGTTCCTTTGATCGAAAGGAGGGGTATTACAAGGAGAAGACAACTCAGCTATAGGCTTGCCGTTGCCATCTGGTATTCTGTCCGTTGACGATCTAGTTCCTTCAGAAGGTTTGTCAACCAGGATGCATTTTGTTTCACAACTAGAACGGCTCTCATCTGACAGCCTTGAAGAAGATTCTGTGTTCCTGAATATCTCTGTATCTCTGAATCTTAAACCATCATCTGTATTTGTATTTGAAGCTCTAGTTTCATTCACTCCTGAAACCTCTGAACTGAAGCTATTACTGAATTTGTCACTGTTAATAACTGATATAGGAGGAGGGAAAGATCGAGGAACTGCTACCTCAATATGCCAAGTGTCTTTTTGTCTACAATCCATATTCAGAGGCAGACCTAGATTTGTCCTTCTGTCAGTTAAAGGAGTTCGCCTTTTTACAGTCCTGAAAGAAATACTATCTGGCATAGATTTGGTCACAGCACCACCACTTTTTCTCAGAAATTTTGATTTTTGTCCAGTTCTAATGTAGGAATCGGGATCTGCTGTGGAGGCTTCTTCACTCTTTATGTCTGTGCCTTGTCACGGAATCAATCAATAAAATAAAGTTTTTCAATTCATGAATTGTGACATAAGAGCAAAATACGAAATCAAACAAAGCTTAAAAAAGCTCACAGAATAAAAGGTAATCAATATTTAGGAATTAAATATGCAAAAGACACAACAGCATATCTCATACTTTATACAATATAGCCATTGATGGTACGTGTCATTACATCTTGAGCAAGAAGCTAAATGAAATAAGAATAAAAAAATACAAACAGAAATTTGATGAGTTACAAACGAATGAGTAATCAAAAGAAACCTTAAATTCCACTAGAACTCTCAAGCTTAAAACAACATTTAAGGTGTAAATCAATTCCCTCACAAGTCCATCCTCCAACATTTTTATGGGGTGTTTATATGAAGAAGAGCATGTCAAGAGAATACCCCTTTCCAATGATCCACTTTCAGTCCTTGGAGAAGAAACTTCGGCATCTAGAATGCTCCTCCAAGCTTGTAAGGTCTGCACAATAGTGTCTCTTACTGGTTTTACCTATTTGAAGTTATTTAGAGACCAGTTAAGAGGATATTTCACAATGACCGACCTTTATTTCAAGGTATGAAAAGATTGAGATCCAGAAAGGAAATGAGGTAAGTGATTTTAACCTTGTCAAAGCGACAAGCTTCCAAGGCCGCAATGCAAGATGATTTGAAGGATGATAGCAAAGGACCGAGACTCAAAGCCATGCATGCAAAAGCCTCTGCTGCAGCTTTACGAGTTGTCCAGTTATTGCTTTGTAGAGTGTCTATCATGCAAGGTACAAGTACAGACAATGTCTGTGGGGATGAAGCCCCTCCTGCCTGGCAAGAATAACCAACGAAAATGGTCAGAACGCACATCAGACAAAAGTTTAGTTTTTGCATATCTGCGACTTTGGCGATTAAAGAAGTAAACTTAAAAATACAAGTATGGAGTGCGTAGAGGTATCAGAAGAACAAATAAAAACAGAACCCACGCACATTAAACCCAGAAAAGAACTTTGAAGGAAATACTTTCCATTTCATTTTTACTAAACAGAAAAACACTGTAAACTGAGAGGTAAAAACAAAACACTCAAAACTCTCTCACCATGGACAATTCGAAATACATGTATCTATACCGCCTTAAGATATAACTCAAAAATCTGAAATTGGCAATTACATCCGTACAAACTCAGGTGCAATCAAAAGCTCTTGCTGCTTTTACAGTAATTATAGAGATTCCCATAACGGAGCTGTTACAAAAGTTACAGATCTTTATGACAAAACCATTACATGTCAAAACTACTACAACCTGCAATTCTGACAAAACTGTAAACATTGCATAGCATTCATTCGACACTCTCACTCAGTCAAGTTTTTACAGCTATGAACTGGTCCCACTGAGTTAGCCCCCAAGACATCTCTGCAATATTCAAGCTTATTCTTCAACAAGGGGAAAGTGCATCACTGAACATCTTCTCAATGTTACAGAATTTCATCTGCAAAATCTGTCAATCAACTTGCTCATGGACATAATGTTAATTTTTTTAAAATACTTCTTGTATTCACAAAATAAAATGTCAAAAGCATTTCCTTAAAAAGTACCAAAGGTTTCCATCCAGTTTGTACCTAGAATCATGTGAGCTTTATTTCAATACATTGAATTGGAATATGATTTAATAATCAATTGTAAATTGTAAGTCTTTAAAATCATATTGCTTCTCATCACAATTGTTTTTCTTTTCAATTATATTTGGCTTTGAAATTAATAATTAATTCATTAAGTTAAGATTAATGTGATTATTCTTTCTATACTAATATATTTTCCTTGAATATTTCCCTTTTCTTTGCTTGAGCTATAGAAATATTTATAAACGTTTTAAGAAATCTTACCCTTCTTCACTACTCAGATTCATTTTGTTATTGTTGAAGTCTTTTTCAGCATATAGAATTGCTACACAGCTTTAACTTCTTTAATAAGTAGATAGGTCTTGAACTCTAGAATACAAAACCTCTTTTTTTAAATTTGATTTAACACCTTGATTATATTCATTTCCCTCAACTTAGGAAAAGAGATTGAATTCGAATAACCCCTTTCTAGCTTAATATTAGAACATGGGCATTTGTTTTTAATTGAAGTTTGAAAACCCTTTTACTTAAATGTACCTTGAAGATATATGTCAAAAGTCACCTTAAAAAGGACTTACTTCACCTTTATGAGCATATATTCAACGAAGATAGGATTGATTTATCAAATTGTATAGTCACGCCTCTTCCTTCGATGGTAAGGTTTCCATCCAAGTTATGTATGGCCAGTTTGTTATCGATATTGGAAGCGGCTTCAAAAATTTAGGAAAATTGTTTCAATCCAAGTTATATGTGGCCGGCTTGTTATCGATATTGGAAGCTATAGTTCAATGAATGTTCATTATAACACCCATGACTTGGGAATTTAATTATTCTTGTTTTATTTTATATTTTATCTAGATTTTAATTCTAGTTTTCTTTTATATCCCAACCCTCTTAATAAATGCCTCCATGTAATGCCTATTTGGTCAAATAAATTATATATTCTAGTTTTCTTTTATATCCCAACCTTTTTATTAAATGTTTATTTGGTTAAATAAATTATAGTTGTATATATAATTGTATATTAATAATCAAATTAAACCCTCTAGGGGTAGCTTAGTTGATTCGATCTTCCGAGACCAAGACGTAATATGGTCGAGGTTGGGGGTTCAACTCTATGGGTCCCTCAAGGTTAGGCATCAATGCGATTCTGACAAGGTGAGGCCCCTTCAGATGGCCCCTCGGATTCAATTCATAGACGTACCGAGCTCTCCGCCCGTGAATCACATGGAAAAAAAATTATACACAATATATGTGTATAATAGGCAATATTCAAATAAAAAGCATCAAGTTAATTTACCATTAAATTAAAAGCTAAAAAGAGATCAAGTGCATGGATGAAAAGTGAAGTCATCAATGCAAATAAACCCATTGTTGCATATATCGTCTTGAGGAAAGTATTGACAAGGGTAATATAAATTCTCAACGGTATTGACAGAGTATATCGGAAAATCTCAAAAAATGTCACAAGACCTCAAAAAATACAAAAATAAACATTTTTTTCAAATTTTTAAACATCTAAAGCAACAACGACATCAAACAAACACATTGTTACATAAATATGATGATACAATTAATAAATAAAATGCATAAGATGTCAAGTGGTCACATATCCTTACTAAACTGAAAATTCAGAAACATGTTCCAGATAGGATGATACAAAATTACATCAAATGCTCAAAATAAATGTATATCATGAGATGAATCATCATGAGACATCTAGATACTAAATAGGACATAATACACTGAAAATGATAGATCATAGAAATCTGAATCATCGATTCCCTCTACCCCTTTTACAGGTAAAGGGCACCATTCTTCCTCTGAAAGCAGTAGGTGGTCGCGTAAATACTTGGGGTGAGTTTAGGGTGGAAGCTCTAGTTGAGTCCATATATTCATTGTACCACCATAGTAAAATCATCAAACACTAGGAACCACTAACTACAATATAATAAGGGTTTGAGTGTAGGTCTAGAGCCACAATTCTAAACACAAATCATTGACCATAAAAAGATCATGGAAGAATACTTGCCAAATTTCTTAGGGTTTGTTCCTCTAATTCAATGGTTTTCTGTGCCTATTTAACATTCGTGGATATCTATCTTGATACTACATACACTTCATGCCACCATTGTTGTGATATCCCTTGAATTCCTGTATCTCTCCATTACAACAGTCACAGTCTACAATCAAGCCACCATTCGATTGAATTACACATGAAGCATAGTATTAAAAGATTAAATTAAAGAAAACTACAAATGATTGCTCTCAAATTTGTGGGTAGTTGTCTTTATTAACCATTGTCGAGGGTACCTATTCTCAATAATTTTTCTTGGTCTTGATATCTTTCAACGGAAGGTTCATTTTGGCTAAAGTTGTCTTTCCCCTTTGTGTGTGTATAGACACAAACACACCCTATTGCAGTATATATATATATATATATATATATATATATGAGCTGGTACGAAATGTCTCCTTTTTGTTGGGAGCTTGGGACTTTTTCAGGAGCTTTTTGGGCACTTGCTTTTGTCGCTCCCTTTTTATTCGGACCTTCTACAAGCTCCCAACCATGTGAAGGTCAAAATCAAAAGAAAAGTGTTGAAAATCAATTGAATGATTGTTGTTTATTGTGTCAAGAAATCACCAATAATAAGAAATTCAATTGAAACTATCAATAATGCCATTTTTTTTTTTTCATTGTTATATAAATAAAGAGGGCTCACACCTCTTAAATGTTTAGATCCAGTCACACTCAAAATATAAGATGCAAGTGTACTTAAGTGAATACAAATGGATCTTTCCACAATACTAAGATATTGAACAACTTTAATTCATGTCTCAAATGTTTATAGCTAGCTTATGTTATTCACACTGACTGATATAGAAATTTAGGATCATAAACCACATCAAACTCAAAATACCCAAGAATTTGAAAGTTTGTTAGTTCAACTTAAAACAATCAAGTTCATTCACATTAGAACTTAGAAGTAAGTAGTAGTTACCATAAAAAAATGCAGAAGCACCCAAATACTATGCACTCTTAGGAGCAATAATATAGACGGAGTTGGAAAAAGGAATTAGAAAAAAATTGAATGTTATGATTTATGAAGCTATTGGTGCTTCGTACACATATATGCAATCTTCCTTTACAAACTCGTACAATGAGATTTGTATAATGTGGACCTAGAGGGGTGAGCAAATTTAAAAGGGTTGAATTTCATGACACTACTAGAGGCTTAAGAGGATAAAATAGTTTAAGCTATGAAACTAATCAATTGTGTTCTGCAAATTTGAGCGAAGCTTCTAGCCGTACCTGATACTCGTACCCGCGTTCCAGAAACTTGTGCAACATATATAATGAAACTAATTAATTGTGTTCTTTTAACTCTATTTTTTAAATATATTTTAAAAATTAATATATATTATTGCTGCTCCCAACCCTACGTTTCCTGCAAATTTGAGCGAAGCTTCTAGCCGTACCTGATACTGGTACGCGCGTTCTAGAAACTTGTGCAACATATATATATGTTGCACAAGTTTCTAGAACGCGCGTACCAGTATCAGGTACGGCTAGAAGCTTCGCTCAAATTTGCAGGCAATAATATATATTATATATGTTGCACAAGTTTCTGGAACGCGGGTACAAGTATCAGGTACGGCTAGAAGCTTCGCTCAAATTTGCAGGAAACGTAGGGTTGGGAGAGGCAATAATATATATTAATCTTTAAAATATATTTAAAAAATAGAGTTAAAAGAACACAATTGATTAGTTTCATACCTTAAACTATTATTTATATATATTCTCCTTTGAAATAATGCTCACATGAGTTTTTGAGTTGTCATGCCCTTGATTGTTCATCAAGAGCTTCTTGGTTTAATCTTCATAGAGATCACTAATTTTGTCCCTGATTTCCTTTCTATTTCTTAAGTATGTCTATGATTATCCATATCTCCAGTTGAATATATCGAAAATGCTGTGAATTTTTAATTCCAATATATCGGAAGGGGGGAAGAATCAACGGTATTTTCAATATATCGCCGATATGTGCAACACTCAATAAAGCATATTATTTTAATATGGGAAAGGGGACCTTTTAAGGAGGAGAGGGGTTGTTTGGTTTCTGGGAGGTTGCTTCATGCGAGAATCGAGATTTTTTCTACTGATTATTGTGCATGAGTTACTTTCTTGCTAATTGTGAGGAGGTGTTGAGATTGTGGAAAAACTTAATCTAGTCAAGTTGATTTTGATGGAGGTAAAGGGGTTGTTTGGCACAGTTTTACGGAATGAGGGCTCAAGGGCTCTCAATCTTTGACCAAGGGGTAAGTTGGGTGGAGAGTTGACCCACATCGTGTTGCCTATTGCTGCTGTTGCTACTTGTTGGGTTGTTGATCCAATTGTTGTAGGTGTCATAAAAAATTTGCTTCATTACAGATATGTCAACCTTAGTTACTTTACTTAAATCAATTAATAAAATTAAGAATGTTAAATTGGATGTTGTTTTCTTGTAAGACAAAAAGATTTACCTGAAATTATTGTAAACTAGAATTTCTCTTGTTATAAAAGGATTTACCTGGTTCAAATTACATTTATGGTTGTTTTGTGGATAAGGCTAGTAAGATAGAATTCTTGGGTAGGCATTACATTCCCTCATTTGGTTTAGACTATAGGTTAGCCCAGAATGTCCAAGAAAAGGGTTACACCGGAATGAATATGGCACACTTAAGATCAACCGTTACAATGTTCCTTGAATCATGATACGTTAATCTTAGTTTTATGGTTTCCTTCTTTCACCAAATTGGAACTGCAGCAAGCAGCCTCCAACAAAAATTGTGAGAGCTAAAAACCAACAATTCACTTGACCACAAATGCAATCTTTTCCACATAACATCGCAACAGTTTTTTTTTTTTTTTGTCATAAGCAGACTACTATACCAATGATAGAGAGAGGTTATCCTTGCAATGTACATAATCATTACCACCGTTCTAATTTACAGCGACGGCTACTTGACAGATAAATGAAATTGATAAACAATGGAGAACCACGTTTTCCCTTAATCTTCTGCCCAAATGCTATTTTGAATAGTGCAATCTGATATTTCCTCCAATTTTACATTATATCTAAAACTTAAGCAGTGAAATCTACAACTTGCAGTGTACTAATCTCTGATCAACAGAGTTTCTGATTCTTTTGTGGCTAAGGGCCAAGTTGTGGTTGGCGACAAGAGGTTTAGAGAAACTCTGATTATGAATGTGGTGAAAAGTTGGATCAGACAAAGTCTAAAAAAGATGTCTGATTATGAATGTGGTGAAAAGTTGGATCAGACAAAGTCTAAAAAAGATGTGGCCAAAGGTTGGATTAGAATGTGGCTTTGATACCAAAATGAAATGTTAATTTACTGAATATGAACAATGTTCATTTATTGAAAATGAATAAAGTTCAATTACTAAATATCCAATGCAAAAAGCACAATATGTTAAAATCCACTTAGGACAAGTAATATAAATAATTCAATATGATAAATGATATGTTAAGATGCCATGTGACGATGTACTTATATCATTATATCATTGACTCAATGACTAGTCATAATGGTCGGTAGGTCATGTCCCTTGATTAGGTCGTGTCTTTTAGATAGTATCTATCTTATCATTTAATGTTTAAGAACATGTGTTATCTTCGTGGAGGTCACTAGTTTAAAACCAGTAGGGGCTATGGTTGCTCATTGGCCTGTCGTGACAAGGCTCGAAGTGTAGGCACCACCTGGGATAGAGGCTCATCCCACTAGGCTTCAAGACATCTCGACCCCTATAGTCACAAGTTACTGGTATATCTAGATTATGGGTTGTTGGATATACCCTTGGGAGGTTGTTGTTCCCATGGTAAAAAATTATTATTATTATTTTATTTGTATCTCTACTATTAAAAGGACATCTTCCAATCAATGTTTTAAAACTCGGAACCGGTAGTTGAACCAGTCGAAGGTCAACTCGAACCAGAACCAAAACCGGTAATGAACCAGAGCGGTTTGATTTCAATGAACTGGGCTATTAAATAATACTAAAAAAAATTACAATTATATATACCATAATTAAAGTCTCATAGCACATATCTCAAAGTCTGAAACAAAATACAATATCAATGAGGATCTATCATCAAAATAGCCTCTACAATCCAAAAAACATAATCAATGATGAGTCATGACTCATGACTCACGACCAATCAATCATCAAACACAGCACCACTGCTGGAAATGGGATGCTCAACATCAACATCTGGCTCAGACTCCTTGAAGTCGGCCCCTCAAGGGCATCTACAGCCCTAGTAAAAGCACGACCTACATGATTAGGTCGTCTAATGCCATTAGTACTACCACTGCTTGCAATATCTAGATCTACACCTATATCCCTTGGTACTAGTGGATTTACATCCAAGCATCCCACCTCAACTCATTTGCAACTTAGATATCAAAATCAAGTTCAAACTCTGTCGGTTGACTCTCCACTACCCATTATGAGTTTGGATCAATATCATCCAACAAAATGGGATCTGTATCAAGTCTTTTGTTTAGCAATTGATTGCGCCTTAGCCGAAGGTTGTACTACACGAAGACGAGATCATTTAACCGTGTTTTTTTCCAAACGGTTTCTCTTCTTCGTGTGAATTTGCTCAAAGACGGACCAATTGTGCTCACACCTGGAAGAACTAAAAGGTTAACTAAGGATTTGAATTGCAAACTTTTTCCATTGAGCACATTGGCTACCAAATGATTCCCCCCAGCTTGCTACAAAAACAAAGTTAGTTCAACAAATTAGATTTCAAATTGATTTTAAACAATTTAAAGGCTAAAGCTTAAACAATTGAACTTAAAATTAAAGCTTAAACTAAACCAATTGAACTGGAACTTAATCAAACTTTGGAATCTTGGAAATTTGAAATTGTTTACCTGGTTGGTCCTCATTTATTGCCTTCTTTGCTAGGTTTTTTTCCAAAGGTTCTCGTGGCTCTATTGAAAGAGTTGATTTGTCAATGTATCTCCATCTACTCACTCTCATCAAGGACCAAGTGCTCTTGCCACTCATACAAACCATCTTTGACCTCCCCTGTTAAATCGTCTCCTAACTGAACTCTGTAATGATACCTTGGGTTCAAGAAATACCCATCTGCATGTATAGGTCAATGGAGTTGATTGTTCCATCTCTTGTCAATAATCTCCCAAATAGGCCTATACTTGGCCAATCTGTCTTTGTATGTTTCTTTTATCTACTCCTTTGCCTGATCCATAGCCTCATAAATGTAACCCATGGCCAATCTTTCCCCATCCACTAACCGCAACACCTTCACAAGGGGCTTAGCAATTTTCACAACCTTTGTTGCTTTTTTCCAAATGCACTATCATTAACTTTATTTTTGGTTTCTTTTGCATCTTGCCTGCAAGCCCACTTAGATGAAATCCATTCATCACATGAAAACATCTTTTTCAAGTTCTCTTGGGAAATGAGAGATTGCAGTCTGAGGAAGTGAGTTGCAAATCTCGTGATGGCAAGCCTAACAAGTTCCTTGTTCCCATTGTTTTTCCTCATTAGATTCAAGACCCATGAGTGGTTGTAGATGTATTTTGTAATGCTCTTGGCAGGCTCTACAACATCCTTGACCTAATCATGTTTGCCTATATCCTCAAGCATGAGGTCTATGCAATGTGCAACACATGGGGTCAAAAATATGGTTTTGTGTTTGCTCTCTAGCATCTTACTAGCAAGGACGTAGTTAGAGGCGTTATCTGTGATGATTTGAACAACATTTGTTACCCCCACCTCCATAACAACTTCATCCAACAACTGAAATAGCAGGTTTTCATCTTTCACCCTATCAGATGCATCAACTGATTTCAAAAACATGGTTCCTTGAGGGCAAGAGACAAGGAAATTGATTATTGTACAGTTCCTTGTATCAGTCCATCCATCTGACATGATGGTACATCCTATAGTGACCCACAACTCCCTAAAACCCTACAAGTATTCATTTATGGACATAACATCCTTCTTTAAAAGTGATCCCCTCAAGTCATGCATACTAGGGCCTTTGAAACGCTTACCAGCAACAAAAATGGAATCCCACATGCGTTGATAATAAAGTAAGCGGGTATTAGAATTTGAATGCCATTTAGATCTTCAAGCAAATAGTTCTAATAATGTTTGCAGCAAAAGAATGGAGAATGAAGATACAAACTGAACAAAACAAACCACACAAGACATGGACAAGTATTTCTCAGGAATTTACAGTATCATTCACAATTAATAATATCCGGTGTTACAATAGTTTACATAGGAATAATTCGAATGCATGGGGTATGAATTCGAATCTCCCAAGTGGATATGACTGTATCTAACTGAATCTCTTACTCATGGTCTCCCAATCAATATCGGAGTCCAAAATCAACTCCCAGATGTCCAACTAACTCAAACAAACAGTGACAGCTAGTTAACTCAATGCAACTGAGTGTGTTAGGTGGGCAAAGGCGCCTACTCCACATGCATCCATGCATTATCCATGCAAGACACGCGCTAGCTAACTGTTTGAGAACTAACTGAAAGTAACCAAGGGCTAACTGAGGCTAACTAGTACTAACTCCAATTAACTGAAGTAGGTTGGTGCCAGGACTCCCAGTGGCTCCTAAAATGTAGGGATAGGTCTAGGAGGCGCCCAAACTGATGCATGCACATGCAGTAAGTGGCAGTTAACCTCTAGCAGTGTTCCCCACACTCCAGTGACTGATACATGTGGCCCCATTAGGTCAAGTGGACCCAATTGTACTAGTGGACCCAATTAATTAATTAATTAAGGTTCCGAAGTTAGGCAATAATTAATCGAATAGACAGTATGATCAAGTGAGGATTAATAATCCTAACACCCCCCCTGAATCCTAACTTGGACAACTGTGGGCCCTGGTAACAAGACCATAGGTCACCCAATATACAATCTAAGAGACATAATACAAATGAGGTAGAAAAGCCTCTTGGGAAAAACCCCCTCAAAATAGGAACTGAGAATCAAGCCTTAATGCCCACAAGACACCTGAGAAAGGCAAATCTCTTTTCGGTAAAAGACTTGGTAAAAATATTTGCAATCTAATCCTCTGTCGGACAGTGGTGCAATGTGATGGTTCTGTCATGCACCAGTTCCCGAATGTAGTGCATATGAACCTCTATGTGCTTTGTCCTTTGCTTCTGAACAGGATCACTAGAGATCTTGATTGTACTCTGGTTGTCACAATAAAGATCTACTGTAGGTGAATTCTGAATCCTGAACTTTATCAAGATGCCATGCAGCCAAACTGCCTAAATAGCTGCATTCACAACTCCTCGATACTCTGCTTCTGCTGAAGAAAGTGCCAGTCCTGCTTGCTTCTTGTTGGACCAACAAATTGGCCCAGATCCAATCATGAATACAAAACCCGAGGTGGATTTCCTACCATTCCCATCTCCTGCCCAGTCTGAGTTTGTAAACCCTGTGAGATCCAGCAGCATAGTAGATCCCATAATCAATAGTACCCTGCACATAGTGCAAGATCCTCTTTGTTGCCTTCCAAGGCGGCTCATGTGGCTCGTGCATATATCTGGCAGCAGCAGTCACAGCAAAAGATATGTCTGGTCTCGAATGAGTGAGATACAGAAGGCTTCCAATGAGCTGTCTGTAGAGAGTGTTGTCCACCTGTTATCCAACTTTTTGTACCATAAGTTGGGTTACCTGG
>LPNX010415332.1:161792-176209 GCA_001517045.1 Pseudotsuga menziesii | reverse complement strand
GACAGTACCTAGCTCTGTGCTTGCCCCCAAGGTCACACCTCTCCCACTTTCTCAAGTGAGGAGACAGCTTTCGAAAGATTTATGCTGCTGGTGTGCAATCGACGGACAACACCACCAAAGGTGTAGAACAACCTTCTTCAAGCTTGATGCCTAATAGAAAAGGGCAGGGGCTTCCTTGCAATCCTCCATGTGGAATCTCTTAAGCATGTCTGATGAATACCTGGACTGTGAGATCATGATTCCCGAAATCGTTTGACTTACTTTGAGACCAATGAACTGTCTTAACAGTCCTAAGTCAATCATAGCGAATGCTTTATTAAGAGCAGACTTGATGCTGCTCAATCCAACAGCAGAACTGCTAGTAATGATCAAGTCATCCACATACAATACAACTAGAAGACAGAACCCCTCCTTCTTCATGTAGACATTGCAGTCAGATTTGCCCCTTTCAAACTTCTGAGAGATGAGGAAGGCATCCATCTTGGAGTACCATGCCCATGGGGCTTGTTTGAGTCCATACAATGATTTCCTCAGTCTGCAGACTAAGGAAGGATCATCAATAAACCCCTCAGGTTGTTTCATATATATCTCCTCCTCCAAATCACCATGGAGGAAGGCAATCTTCACATCCATGTGGTGTATTTCCCATCTCTTGGAAGTTGCAATGGCCAATACCAGCCTGATGGAGTCCATTCTAGCTACTGGAGCGAATGTCTCATTGTAGTCCAAGCCTTGGACCTGAGAATACCCTTTTGCCACCAATCGAGCCTTGTACTTGGTTGTGGTCCCATCAACGGCTATTTTGGTTTTGTTGATCCATTTGCACTGTACCATCTTCCTTCCTGGTGGTAAGGAGACAACTTCCCAGGTCTGGTTGTCATGTAGCGAATCAAACTTCTCATCCATGGTTGCCTTCCATCTAGGATCATGGCAAGCCTCTTTGAAGGATTGAGGATCTTACCCAAGCATCATTAAACACCTCTCAACAAGAAGAGGATATGTGTGAGACAGTGCTACACTCTCCTTCTGAACTGGGACCTCATTCTTCTTTTGTCATATGGATCCCCAGCACCATCTCCAGCTGCTTAGCCCATTTAGGCTGCTAGAATGAGGTAGATGTTGGATCTGGATCTAGATCCCTTTGAGTTGTAAGCTCAATGTCTGGATCATACTGGGATGACTCCTCTTCTTGATCTAAATCTGAAACGTCAGGATTTGAAACTGAAACTGCAATAGGAAGTGAATGAATGTTTATACCTTCATCAGCTTCGAATGAAAGCTGAGGTGATGTTGGAACCGTGTATGGCATGAAGTGAGAGAAAATATATGCCTTGGAGGCATGATCAACAATTCCTTTCGCTACAAGCTCCCCAGTTGAGATTTTTGTGATCTCCACTAAGTCAGGTCCAAACACCACTTACTTTGGTGACCCAGTGTGGGGCATCTGATATACGGACAATAGATTAGCTGCAAGGGAGGGCACATATAGGACATCTCTGAACACACCATGCTTCGCTCTGATGGTGCCTCTTCCTGCTGCTGGAATTTGGGAATCATCTCCCATGTGAATAATGGGCCCTTCATTGATGTTGAGAGAGGAGAAGAGATCCTTAGAGGCCACCATGTGATTGGAGGCTCCAGAATCAATCAAATAGGTTGTAGACCAAGGTAGTCTACTTTCAAAGCATGACATCTTTCATGTCCATTATCTGAATTCTTTGCTCTCTGTGGGGAAGCAATGTTATGTTGCTTGAGAAGAGCATTCATCTCATCAAGTTGCTTCCTCATACAATGTTCTTCAAGATGGTACCCTTTTTCACAGTAGGGACATAGTTTCTTCTCAAATTTCTTCTTCTTAGAGCCGAAGGCTCCTTCGGAAGCTTGCTAATTTTGTTTAGGCTTCGAATCAGCTGCCTTTGGCTCCTTCTTCTTTGATTTCCCCTTTGCTTGCGTTTTGGAAGAGTCAGTGTTGTTCAGGATTAAACACCCTTGTAACCTAAGGTCTAGGGTTACCAACTTACTACTAACCTTGCAAACAATCAACTTTAATAGAGTACAAAAAGGAAATAGGAAGAAATACTTGACTCACTCGATTACCGACGGTTGATCCAAGCTTGATCTTCTTTCGCTCTGCTTCTCTCCAAAGCTTCCAGGGATGCACCTCCTTCACCTGCAAAGAGCAAATTCTCCAAGTACAATCTTATACATGTATATATGAGAGGTTAGATAAACAATATATCTAGTGCATAATCGAATATATTTATCAACCATGATACATGAAAGAAACTCAACACAATATTGGAAGAAGAATTCTCTTTATTAACAATCAGTGAATGAGATAAGAGTACAACCCAGCTTCTGAGACAAGGGCTCCTCTGCAACCAAAGGACTCTGAGTTCTGCTGCTCTAAGACTTCTGAAGATATACCACCAGCATAACTTTGCTCTCCAAACTTGATTGATTAATGCCCTCCCCAAGGCCTCTATTTATACTTTGGGAAATAGAGTGGTTTCGAAGGTTGAAGAGGCTGAAACAGTTAGGATAGTTAATGATTAGGGCCCAACTAGTCTCCATTAATTGTGATTTATATTTTTTAATGTCGAATCAAGATGTACGCGACTATTAATATAGGCAACCCACGTATGACTCACGAGTTGCTTAAAGGAAACCCACGTATGCTAATGTACGCGAGTTGCAATGGAGATAGTCGCGTACAGTACGCGAGTTGACAATGGGAATAGTCGCGTACGTACACGAGTTGCAATGAGGATAGTCGCGTATGCCATTCAACACTTCGAAAAATAATATGGCAAGCTGGTTCAAGGGTAAATGCATCTCATGTCATGCCCATCTATAGTGTTTTGGCAAACTTCAATCCTAAAATGTCTTTTTGTGTACCAACATAAGGAATGTCGACACTCGAACGGAGAAGTGCCATTTGGGTTGATAACAGTCAGAAACTAGAAGAGCTTGATCTTTGGATGTCTTGATGACTCCCATTCTCACCAATTTGTCTTGCTCTTTGATTAAGGACTCGAAAAAAGAGTCTAAGGAAGGAACCTTCCAATCAAGAAAGCTTTCCTGCTTGGAATGAAATATGGAAACAACTACAGAATACGCAGGGCCTAGTTTGTTGAGTATGGAAAGGACATTCTGCTCATCCTTCCGCTCTATTCCGCACTGTCTAAACTTGAGTAATAGAGACTTGAATTTAGTAAAGAATTGCTCAATAGTCTCGAAACTGCTAGGATGTAAAGATACCAGCTCATTCTCCAGAATGTGTCCCCGAAGCTCATCTTGTCTGTTAAACAAGCTATCAAGCTTCTCCCAGGCTTCTCTAGGAGTCCTCAAGCCTTCTAGGTGGAAGAGGAGATCTCTGGAAATATAAGTACCCGAATGCTTCATCAAAACGGTTCAAAAACTTGTTCCTCTCTATCGGTTGATGGGGCTCAGGCTCCCATCCATGTATGGTCCTGTGGTAGCCATGCTTGCACAAGGCCATCTGCATATTGTTAACACCTAAGTTGTACTTAGTGGTTTGTTATCAAGTGAGCCTGGTGAACCGAACAAGGATAACTTGTTCGGACTTCAGAAGACCTTTGGAAGTACTTTTGGGAAGTGCTTGTTGTACTATATCACATCTTCATACCCCATGGGGGAATTGTAATAAATGTTCTAGCATGATAGTGTCTATAAAAGACTCGGTCTCTTAGACTTTATTTGTCAATCTGATAAGCCCAGGGTGTTTTTTCCCTTGGTTATTATTGGTTGTTGAATAAACGACTGATAATTTCTGAGTTTTTCACTCCATACCTCCAAAGTTGGGGTGGTCGGCTTGGCATTTAGGCCTATTGAGGTTATTAGAGTCTATGTGTCAATGTATAAACATGCTAGACATCATGGTCGATTCATATGAACATGTCTAAGTCCCCTTAGGTTTTTTGAATTTTTCAATTTTTTAATTTTTTCAGTGTTTTTTATTAAAAATTTAATTTTTCCAAAACTTAGGCAATTTTTTAATAGTTTAATTGGAAAAATTGATTTTGTAATAAAAGTGGGCCAAATAATCAGTTTCAGTCATGTAGGTGCTCATTTTCAAGCTAAGAGCACCATGTAAACCCATGGACCCACTATTTCCTAGTTTTGAGTGATTTTCCATCACTCAGGTCAGAAAGCCCCAAAAATCAATTATTGATTATTTTAATTAATAAATTGATGAATAATGGAGCAAATCCAAAATCATAGATCAATGGATTCTCATTCACTTTGATTGAAATCAATCAAATCTGAAGCAAATTGACTGGATTTGACAAATCCTTGACTGAAGGAGGTGATCAAATCAGATCCAGAGTTGATCTTCAATTGTCTTTATGGGGAATTGCGCCTTCTCTCTCTCCTCCACACATGTGGACTCTCATGGATGCTCTATGGACTGATGTGTCGGTTTATGGGTTGATGTGTCAGCTCAATCAGGCCCCCGGTTGACAAGTAGGCTCAGTTCAGCTTCAAATCTGCATTGATTGACTCTCTATTAGCTGATTTGATCTGTCTCCTTGGGATTTGCGCCCCCCCTGGGCTGGATCTCCTAGTTTTTGTATATATCCAAGCACAGCAGCCTCTTCCAAGCTAGTTAGAACTGAGATTGAGGTCTTGCTGCTATTGTACTGTTGTTATTGTTCATTTGAAATAAAGAGAAGCTTTGGAGGCGAGACGATGTTGTGCCATTATATGTGTGGATGATCATTGCCATTTTTTTACTGAGGTAACCTGTATCTGTGTTCATAATTTGCTAATTGCTTGTGGATTCGTTGCTAAGATTGATAATAAGCTTATTATAATCTTGATAGGAAATGTGCTTTTCAATAAGTTTATTGGCCATCTCTTTCCTTTAATGCATGTTTAGAGATCTAGATTCAGCATGTTCTATAAGCTTATATGCATGTTATTCTGAATCTCTATGTATGTACTAATCGGATCTCACAAGTTTTTCGACAAGTTTTTTTATTTCAGCTGAGCTGCAGGTTCCTAGATTGGAGAGGATGCTGATCTAGTTTGCTTCTTCACTCTCTCCAAAACCTTCCAAAGGCATAGTCCCTCGACATTCCACCTGAAAGCTCCACTGTGGATCTTCAAGGCTACCAGCATTTCTCTCCTCCTCTTCCTCCCTCAAAATCAACTCTTTTACCCGGTTACTTTGTTCATAGCTTTGATATTGTTTAGATCTATCATCTTAAAAGTAAATTTAATATAGATCTATCTTCTCAAAACCCATAATCTAGATCTTGCTCTTAAAAGGTTTTATAAGCATTCTAGATCTAGCTTTAGGGAAACCGTCCTTTTTGCATGGAATTCTAAAGAAAATTTGTAGCTTGCATGCATTAGATTTATGTTTGTTGTTATAAAAGATAAATCTAGCAATCAGTGCGCATCATATTGGCTGCCTAAAAGACAAGCCAAGATCCCAAAGAAAGCTTGTTTTCCTTGCTTCCTTTTTTACCTTTTTTAACTAGTTTTTCCTTAGCATTTTTTGGTTAAAAGTAAGCTGACCCAAAGGTACTTTCAAAGTGCTTTTGGGGATCTTTCAGTCTAATAAGCTTGCTGGTTTTTAGCAGGCATAACAAAAAAAAGGTGTTGCTGCTCGAAAGTGACTTTTGAGCCTCTGAATCCCCTTAAGGGTCTCCCTTTTTTACTGAAATCTTTAATTTTCGTACTTTGTAAGCTCTTGATTTCATTATATATAAGAATCAAGAGGCATCATATCAGTTTGCTGGTATTGTAACCGCTGGTAATAAAAATAATTTTTGAATAGGCTCTTTCGAGCCCATTCCCCATCCCCCCTGGGGGGATTTGCGTCCGTGTCATTTTTTGCTTTCATTCATCTTTTTTCAATCTAGCGTAGTATTAATCTGCAGGGTAGTATACTTTGATTTAAAATCAATTCCATATTCCATTTCCATTGGTTTCAAAGTAACTTTAATACTTACCCCACGAGTCTCCTTTTGAGCCGAAAGGTGACGAAAAGTTCGTGGTAGTCTAATTAGAAAATTGTGCTTTGCTCATCTTTTTATGTTTCATTTGTTATCATCATTTGTTTCAGTAACCATAATAAAATCAACCTCTCCTTGATTCCCCGATTGAGGTCCACTTGGACCGAAAGAGATTCTTGGAGGGTTTTCTTTTTTAACAAGAACATCCATCTCAAAATTTACTAAAATTGACAAGACTCCGGTGTGTATGCTCTGCACTTGGCTAGGGTTCGTCCGATCAGTCAAGCTGTATCAAAAGCATTTGAGTGACTAGTATAATTAGGATTCACTTTCCCAAATTGACAAACCATCAAGTGAAAATCCAACACCTAGATCAAACCATTACGGTGGCAAAATACCCAAAGGAAGCGGGAACTTCTGAAAAGTGACCTCGGGGCGTCGATCTCTGTCACACCCTAACGGGTGCGTTATGAACAATAGCCCCAGAGACTCCATTCAGCCCTGTTGCCGCCTTTCACACACCTGGGTCACGTGGCAAAAATCTTCAAGCCACTCGGTGTGTCCTTGGGGGCAAGTCTCGAGTCAAGGCAGTTATCTTGTTCTTGACTCCTCCATTTAGGCTCAACTCCTAACGAAGCCAAGGGGGGTAGACCCTATTAAGTTACTAAGGCTAATTACTTAGTATGGTGATGTTAAACTGAATGAGTTACTTAGGAGTTTGAAATTTAACTATAGACAATCAAAGATGACAACATACAAAAATGAGCGCACGAAAGCACAACGCTAAGACACAATATATATATAAAGCAAGAAAATAACCAGTGCCTTAGAATGGAGTCAAAATAAAATCAATGTACTTGCATGTGCTTGTAGTGAATGTTTTGCAATTGCCTCTTGGTACGTTTTAAGTTAATGTGAGGTGTGAGTTGATTAAAATTAGGCGAAGGGGTGGACTCTAGATATACCCGAGAGTACTTGGAGTATGTCCAAAATGAAACCTTCACGGCTACCTACAACGAATATGTGGGCTGAATAGAGTCTCTGGGGCTATTGTTCATCACGCACCCGTTAGGGTGTGACAGAGATCGGCGCCCCGAGGTCACTTTTCAGAAATTCCCGCTTCCTTTGGGTATTTTGCCACCGTGATGGTTTGATCTAGGTGTTGGATTTTCCCCTGATGGTTTGTCAATTTGGGAGAGTGAGTCCTAATTATTCTAGTCACTCAAATGCTTTTGATATAGCTTGACTGATCGAACGAACCGCAGCCAAGTGTAGAGCATACACACCGAAGTCTTGTCAATTTTAGTAAATTTTTAAAGAAAGGGTGTTCTTGTTAAAAAGAAAACCCTCCAAGAACCTCTTTCGATCCAAGTGGATCTCAATCGGGGAATCAAGGAGGGGTTAATTTTATAATAGCTGAAGAAACAAATGATGAAAAGGAAAACACAGATACACAATTCCGGTTTTCTAATTAGTCCTACCACGCATCTCTTTCCCCTTTCGGGTCAATCGGGAAGTCGTGGGGTAAGTATTTAAGATCACTTTGAAATATCAAATATGGAATATAAAATTGATAATGAATCAAAGTATACTACCCTGCAGATTAAAGCTACGCTAGTTTGAAAAGATATGAGCAAAAAGTAAAAAATTGACACCGACGCAAATCCCCCCAAGGGGGATGGTGAATAGGCTCGAAAGAGCCTATTCGAAAGGACCTTTTTCCTTTTATTAGAAGCGATTTACAATATCAGCAAATTAAAATTGATGCACTTTGGTCCTTGTTATCTGGGATCCAAAGGCTTACAACAAGCTTGTAACAAGCTAGAATTAAACAAGGTGGTGGGGCAAGCTTCCGGGAAGCTCTGATTCGTCCAAGAGTTGGAAATTTGGCAAAGTCTCCTCCTCTTTTTTGTTGGACCTGCTAAAAGACAGCGAGCAATTAGAATCAAATGTGCCCAAACGCACTTTGAAAGTGTTTTGGGTTACTACACTAGTTATCGAAAAAAAACTTAAGTAAAATTTTGTTAAATTGGGGTAATCTAGTTTTGCAAAAAGGAACCAAGGAAAGCAAGCTTTCCTTGGGATCTTGGCTTGCTATTTGGGCAGCCAATAAGATGTGCACTTTATTGCAGAATTTAAATCTTTAAATAACGAAAAAAGAAACTACCTTATGAGCAAGTTTTAGATCTATGATTTAGCTACTTGCAAAAAAGGCAATTCCTACACCTAGATCTATTTTTATGAAATTATATTCTTTATGAAATTACAGATCTAAGAAGCAAGACTCTTATGAAATAGATCTAACAATATATATTCAATTCTTAGAACTAAATCTGATCATAAGAGGGAGAGACAGGTAACTGGAAGATTGATTTTTTTTAAGAAATGAGAAGAAGAGGAGAGAAGGTCGGCTCGTTGCTTGAATGGAGCAAGCTGAAAGGAGGCCCTTTTGTGGAGCGCTGAGGGACAGAGTCTTGAGCTTATTGGATAAGGAATGGCGTCAATCTTAATCCACACCTTCATCCAATCAGGAACCTGCAACTAGATAACACAAGCCTACACAACACCTCGTGAGATCTGGATATAGATGTATAAAGCAACAAAAATGAAAGATCATGCAAAAATAATCTTATATAAGCATATAACTGAAATTCTTGAGCATACATTATATGGATAAACAAGATCAAGCAATCCAACTTGCCTAGTTTACACCCTTACTTGATTCAACCGAATCCTTGAAGCCAGAAAACAAAAGCAGCACAGAATTTGGAAAGAAATTGCAGTTACCACATTAGCAGCATAACACTGAGAATCCACACAAACACATGCACTACACGGTATAACCTCTAAAGCTTCTTTATTCACAAATGATGATCAATACACAATTACAATAGCAAGCCCTTCAATCCAGCTCTAACTAGCTTGGAAGAGGGAGCTTCTGCCTGGATATATACAAAAACAAGACATCCAGCCCAAGGGGGGGCACAATTCCCAAGGAATCAGATCAAATCAACTGAGGGAGAGTCAATCAATGCAGATCTGAAGCTGAACTGAGCCTACCTATCAACCGGGGGCCTGATTGAGCTGACACATCAACCCATAAACCGACACATCAGTCCACAGAGCATCCAGGAGAGTCCACACGTGTGGAGGAGAGAGAGGGCATAATTCCCCATAAAGACAGTTGAAGATCAACTCTAGATCTGATTTGATCACCTCCTTCAGTCAAGGATTTGTCAGATCCAGTCAATCTACTTCAGATCTGACTGATTTCAATCAAATCGGCTGAGAATCCACTGATTTATGATTTTGGATTTGCTCCATTATTCATCAATTTATTAATTAAAATAATCAATAGTTGATTTTTGGAGCTTTCTAACCTGAGTGATGGAAAGTCACTCAAAACTAGGAAATAGTGGGTCCATGGGTTTACATGGTGCTCTTAGCTTGAAAATGAGCAGCTACATGACTGAAACTGATTATTTGGCCCACTTTTATTACAAAATCAATTTTTCCAATTAAACTATTAAAAAATAGCCTAAGTTTTGGAAAAGTTAAATTTTAATAAAAAACATTGAAAAAATTCAAAAATTCAAAAATTCAAAAAACCTAGGGGGACTTAGACATGTTCATATGACTCGACCATGATGTCTAGCATGCTTATACATTGACACATAGACTCTAATAACCTCAATAGGCCTAAATGCCAAGCCGACCACCCCAACTTTGGAGGTATGGAGTGGAAAACTCAGAAATTATCAGTCGTTTATTCAACAACCAATAATAACCAAGAGAAAAAACACCCTGGGCTGATCGGATTGACAAATAAAGTCTAAGAGACCGAGTCTTTTACAGACAGTATCATGCTAGAACATTTATTACAATTCCCCCATGGGGTATGAACATGTGATATAGTACAACAAGCACTTCCCAGAAGTACTTCCAAGGTCTTCTGAAGTCCGAACAAGTTAACCTTGTCCGGTTCACCAGGCTCACTTGATAGAAAACCACTAAGTACAACTTAGGTGGTAACAAGCCCACATATTCCTTGCGGGTAGCCGTGAAGGTTTAGTTTTGGACATACTCCAAGTACTCTCGGGTATATCTGGATTCCACCCCTCCGCCTAATTTTAATCAACTCGTATTTTCACATTAACTTAAAACGTACCAAGAGGCAATTACAAAACATTCACTCCAAGCACATGCAAGTATATTGATTTCTTTTTTACTCCATTTTTAAGGCACTGGTTATTTTCTTGCTATATATTTATATTGTGTCTCAGCATTGAGCTTTCGCGCGCTCATTTTTGTATCTTGTCATCTATGGTTGTTTATGGTTAAATTTCAAACTCCTAAGTAACTCATTCAGTTCAACATCACCATACTAAGTAATTTAGCCTTAGTAACTTAATAGGGTCTACCCCCCTTGGCTTCGTTAGGAGTTGAGCCTAAACGGAGGAGTCAAGAACAAGGTGACAGCCTTGACTCGAGACTTGCCCCCAAGGACACAGCGAGTGGCTTGAAGATTTCTGCCACGTGACCCAGGTGTGTGTAAGGCGGCAACACATATCAATCCTCCAATCAAGATAATTGGAAGTTGTGAGGATCTGTGGTTCAAGAGTTTGAGAATCCATAATTGCTCCGGCTGGAAGACATCACATATACTTCACACAAGCTACGTAGCACCTGTCAATTTCACTGCAATAACACACTAAAACATATGAACTATTAGAATCATGTTTTTCCTCCCGACATGAACATTTTTTCAGGGCTCGTCACGCCCTCTCCGCTGCTTTGAATAAATCCAGAGCTAGCAAATTTTCATAGGGGACTTCTATGGAAACCCAGCTGCTTTTGATGTTCGATGGGGAGAAACAAGCATGAAACCTGCCTGAGAAGGCTCTGATACCATATTAGAATTTGAATGCCATTTAGATCTTCAAGCAGATAGTTCTAATAATGTTTGCAGCAAAAGAATGGAGAATGAAGATACAAACTGAACAAAACACTCCACACAGGAAATGGACAACTATTGCTCAGGAATTTACAGTATCATTCACAATTAATAATATCTGGTGTTACAATAGTTTACATAGGAAGAATTCGAATGCATGGGGTATGAATTCGAATCTCCCAAGTGGATATGACTATATCTAACTGAATCTCTAACTCATGGTCTCCCAATCAATATCGGAGTCCAAAATCAACTCTCAGATGTCCAACCAATTCAAACAAACAGTGACAGCTAGTTAACTCAGTGCAACTGGGTGTGTTAGGTGGGCAAAGGCGCCTACTCCACATGCATCCATGCATTATCCATGCAACTAACTGTTTGAGAACTAACTGATAGTAACTAAGGGCTAACTGAGGCTAACTAGTACTAACTCCAACTAACTGAAGTAGGTTGGTGTCGGGACTCCCAGTGGCTTCTAAAATGTAGGGATTGGTCTAGGAGGCGCCCAAACTGATGCACGCACATGCAGTAAGTTGGCTGGTCAAACCGACTGATTCCAGTTCCGGTTTGGCCGATTTTTTAAACACTGATTCCAATTCTCTTTCAAAGAGCAGAATTGTGCTTCAAGAGTTGTCCTGTGGTTGTAAAGTTCCCCACTAAATCTAAGCTAATTTTTTTGTTAATTGTTTATGTCAACCAGTTTAGAGTTTTTGTCAAACACTTAAGTCATTGTGCTAAGATGCCACTGAAATACTCCCAAACTGATTTGATTGACTTGGTGGTTGGTTTTGTGGTGGTTGATGGAGTATGTTTCATTCCTTATATAATATGCAAACCCAGAATTGGTTCTACTTGTATTTAATGCCCAGAAAAGAGAAACTGTCCACAATGCACATATAACAATGAAAGTTCCAAGTCTGTAACAACAGTAAAACTTTTACAAATGACATAAATTCAGCCCAGCTATAACACTAGTCTTAGATGGTCAAATAAATCAGACTTAAACAGTATTTCAAACCTGTAGGGGAAAAAAGCAATTGTTGGTCTTAAAATGATGAGACTGTCTTCTCTTTAGCGTCCCAAAAAAGTTGTGGATGACCACACGCAAATGGTTGAGAGTTAAGGTTGCGCCCAACACACAAGTACAGTCCCAAACAACCTTGAATAGTTGCAGATTTATGGCATTAACTGAAGCAAAGCTGATTTTTTGGGGTCCCACGACCTCCAACAGTGAACTGCCCTCTCAAATCCCAAGTGTGTCCTTCCCAGCGCCAACAAACTGAAAAGGGGCAGTGTCCTACTCTGTTGTGAGTAAACCAACCAACAAGGGGGTTTCCCTCCTTCCTCAAGTGTACAAAACAGCAGTAGCAAAAGAAAGAAGAAAGAAGTGCCCAACATCCTGTTAGACAAGTGTGCCCCTCTCCAAGGCTCCACAAACTCTAGAAATATCCATGGATTTGCAAAATAACTTGATATCCTTCTTCGAAAATGAAGCACAATGAAAGATCTAAGTGATATTTCCTCAAGATAGAACTCAACTTCTTCAGAATACTTTGGTAACCTTTATCATCTCTATCTCCTCCTTATGAATAAGTATCATACTTTACTTACTTTTTGTATCTTGATTTCTCCTTATAGCATTCCTCTTAGTGCTCCCACTTTGTATCGACGGCATTGGTTTTAGCAGTCTTATTGAACTATTTTTGTGGTCATTTGTTGAACATTAATAAAATTATCTTATCGTATCTCATCTTATCTCCATCAATTTCTTTGGCCTTCTTCAATACTTGATATCATTTCATATTTAACTTCATCAGTTATTAGAGCTTCTACAACGTTCTTATAGACTTCCTCTTCAATTCTCTTGATAGTTTCTTCATTTATGATCTTTGACTATGCCCCCTTTAGACACCTTTTCACAATCTTAACATCATTCAAAAGGTCTTGATTGTGATTATGCAACCTTTTGATTTCTTTATCTTTCTTTTTCAATTCTTCACTTGAGTCATCCTTGTCCTTATGGATATTTCCAAATTTCTCTATTAGAGTTCTTCTTCTATGTCTTTCTATTCATCCTCGATTTTTTGCATTTATCCCACAATACACACTTAATTCCTTCTAATTTGTTTCATTTATCCATCTATATGAGAAGAGTTTTTCAAATTCTTCCCATTTGGAGAATCTAGTTCTCTATCAAGAATACATTGCCACTCCTTAGATTCACCTTCAAACCAAATAACTACAAGAAAAGGGATTCCACAATTTTCATTGATGTTCAACCATTGCATAGGATTAATCCCATCAATATCATTACTAAAAGTAAGGCATTTCCATCAATTCTTTACTTAAATGCTTAAGGTCTTGCCAAATCCCTTGACTTCCAATATAATAAACTTCCAAGGTTTAACCCCAAATAGTATATATATATATGTGTGTGTGTGTGTGTGTGTGTGTGTGTGTTATCCTCTCTTTTGTCTTTCCAAATCCTTGTGAAACACTTCAATCAAACACTCCAATAAAAAATTATGACAATTATTAAGCCAACACACCATTTTAATCCTTTCTATGGTAAGCACTATGCAAATCTCTATAGAGTAACCTTATATATGTTATATCTCTAAAGTTTTTGCTCCATCATGTTTGATTGTAGGTTTGTAACAACTTGAAATGTGTGCTCCTAAATGTCATTGGTATCACTTAATTTGGCCTTTCAAAGAGAAATTTAAAGCCAATTTCCAAACCCTTGCTATTTTTAGTCAGTATCAAGAAAGCAAGGACATATAGGCAATAACTCCACTAATTTCTCCCTAATAGCGCTAAACCTTGGACTTGTAATCAAATATCATGTATCCTTTCATATGGCACTAGTCTCATTATAATTAGACCTCAAAATCTTAACATATGTCTAATTGAATGAATCTTACTAGTTTTAGCAAGGTTTCATGACTAAGTGCAAACTGTAACTTGTACAAATTGTAACTCCAAAATGTATGTGCCTCTCTTGCAAACTGTGACTTCAAACTTCATGTGCCTCTATTGCTGAATTTTTACGTGGATATGGTACATAACTTCTTTGCAACCCTTAAATTCTCACTCGATTTAAATATCCTCGACAATATTATGGATCAAACCATGCAAGATGCAATTTGAAGGTGTCAAACTAGGAACCATCAATTCTACTATATCCTGTGATAAGCACTAATCACAATAAACAATGATCAACCAACATAGACATAGTGCACACCAAATATGGGTGTGGAGACCAACTCCTGTGAATGTTATAAAGATAAAATGCATAATAGCCCTGTTATCCAACTTTTTGTACCATAAGTTGGGTTACCTGAGGAGCCGCCAGTTGACAGACTTGTTCAAAATCTGATTCCAGTGTATCAGTTGATCTGTCTGCTTGTCTGGCTAATATTGGCTAGTCACTTTTTTATTTGAATAATTTTGACCATGGCCCCGCGGGGTTTGAA
>LPNX010415332.1:114819-158576 GCA_001517045.1 Pseudotsuga menziesii | reverse complement strand
ACGGAGGAGCTAGGAGTAGGTGACAGTACCTAGCTCTGTGTTTGCCCCCAAGGTCACACCTCTCCCACTTTCTCAAGTGAGGAGACAGCTTTCGGAAGATTTATGCTACTGGTGTGCAATCGGCGGACAACAAACCCCTTAGATATTAAGAGAACTCCAAACAACACAATACATTCATATAAAACCATAAGTCAATTTATGCAATTGATTGTATTCACTTCTTATAAATATACTAGTTCCCACTCATTCCCATATAAAGCCACTACTAGGTTGACCCACCTTTTACATACACATTTTATCCATCATCCCCTTATATAGCCCCAATAGGGTCATTACAAACATTGCAAGGTTAAAATTTTGTACACCAAAAATATCTTAAAAGCAAAACAAAAATCCAAACTTAATTTGATACCCAACTCTAGATTCCCAAGCACCAACACTTAGTCAATCTTTTATGCTCAAAACTTGCTCATTCAAAACTTTGATCCCCCTTCTAGAAATCCAATGCCAAGCACAAGATTCCCAACTACCAACACTTAATTTTGGATGCAAAGAATTTACTTGTTTAAAACTTTAGCTTTTGATCCGAATTTCAAGGGGTATATGGTCTAAATTCAAATGTATGAGTCATAAAAGCATTAAATGGAAAAGCCACCCTCTTTCAGTCATCATAAAAGCATTAAATTAAGAAGCCAACCTCTCCCATCCATGGTAATTGACAACCCATGGTTTTGTTCCATGGTATGGCTTCAAGGCACATTGTACCTCTCTCATCCATGGTATTTCACAACCCATGGTTTTGACCCATGGTATGGCCTCAAGGCACATTGTAATAATGTTATAAAAAGGCTCTATGCCTTCTCAATAAAGCATTCAAGGATTTTTGGCATCCTACACTTCTCTTATTCTATTGATTTATTGGGTTATTGGTTCTGAGTGCTTTTCAAATTATAGTTTGGGAGGTGAGGCTCAAAGAACCCTCTTTGAGCCTCACCCCTCCATGTGGCATATTTACTTTATGTTTCTCTGTCTAGGCTATTCACAGCCCAAATCTCATTGCCATGTATTTCTCAAAGCTGGTCCATTACGATATCTCTTCTCCTCCTCTCTCGGCATTCAAGCCTCCCGGGTCTCAGCCCCCAAGATCCAAATCAACTTTCCCCTTAGAAGTCAAGTTTTCAAGCACTAGATTCCTAAATGCTAACACTTAGCCAATTTTAGATGCTTGTAACCTGCCTTGCAGGGAACTTTAGGTCACCTCCAACAGTCTAGTCTTCAAGGCAATTGATTTCCAAGCACTAGGCACTTAGCCAATTTAGTGACTCAAGCTTTAAGTTAGGGTTTTGTTAAGCTTTTTTACCTCTTTTAGTATAAAATATAGTTTCCCCTCCTCTCATATGCATCTCATTCAATTATCGATACAATCAACCTTGATTGTTGTTAATTAGAGATGTCTTCCTTCATTACTTGGATTTTAGGTGCAAATCATCCCTACATGTGCCTTACAATCATCTTTGTCTTTATTTTTGGCTCTTTGTTTCCATTTTTACTTCTTGTTATTTAAGTAGTTTCAATTGCAATTGTAGGTCCACTTCAACTATTGGAATGCCACAATTTCTACAAGTGTGAGCACTTGATAACAATGCCATGAGAGGGTCATAGATGTTGCTAGTCACCCTATGTGTGATGAAAGGAGAACAAGAAACCACGTAGGGCCATGTGCATGTCGTTCCCAGGTGAGAAGAAGGGATAGAAATAGGATAACTATTTGAAATAATTTTCTTGCTTTTTGTGGAGGGATATCAATAATAGGTAGAGATAGGGTACGTTGCATTAGCAATTTAATGGCATCTTGATCAGGATTTTAAAAGTCAACCAAACCAAAAAGAATTGATCGGTTCAATTAGTTTGACCATAAAAGAGGACAAATCAACCCTTGAATCAATTTCATATCAAACCAACCAGTTCAGTATGGAACCAATCATACCAAAATTTCAATATTGATGTACATGAATATATTTATTTGTTAATTTTCATATTTTATGAATTTTTGAGCAAACTGATTCATAAACTAAGTCATCAATTAGTTCCAATCTAACCCTCAATTGATTCCAAGTGCTCTAACTTTTAGAGCATTGTTCTTGATCTTGTATCCAAGCTAACAAGAGAGGGGGTTTTATTAAACAAGAAGGTTGGCAAGGGATGCTTATTTTAGGACATATGCTAACAAGCCACCTAGCTAATTGCTATGACATTATCTTTGTGGGTGCTCTAAGTTGTTATGTTCTCCATATCTAGCATGTAAGCTAGTGGAGTATTATGTATAGTTGTTGAGAGTTGTATGTATTAGTGGAGAGATGCATGCAATTGAGCATGAGTGGGATGCACTTTCCCTTGTTAGTTAATAGCCTCAAATGAAAGGTGGCATTATCAGTGACTGACTGTGGTTGAGTGGTAAATCAATTCTTAGTAGCCATTCCATGTATTCAAATTTCTTCCTGAAGATTGGTAATTACTTTTTGAAGAAATAGCTGAGTAATGAACTTGCACCCATCTTCCTCGAAATGTCCATATGGATGGCAAATTAATCGACAATTGAGGCAATTGATAATCCCAAAGGACCCAAGGTTGAACTTAACTTGTCAATCAACATCCATGCCTTGGATTTGATCACTCACACTCACAAGGAAAGTTGGCATAGTGCTCTAGCCCCATAAGCTATCAATAGGTCCAAAGTCAAAACCCCACACTAGTTGTGAGGAAGGAACCACTAAATTCATGGAAGACTCTTAAGCCACCTCCCCCCGCACCATAATGTCCTCTCAAACTCTAGGTCTGAGTGTCTACCTTCTTGGTGAATTCGCTAAGACCCACCAACAACCCACCACCATCTAATGGGGCAGTCGATGTTGTAGCAGACGCAACTTGAGAAGCTTTATATAGTGCACCTCTACCAGCTAGAGCGATCAATCTCAATGTTGTATATTTAAAATTTTAATTTCATCTTGAAAAACAAAGAAATGAAATCTAAGAAAAACCATATGATATCACCAAACTAAGTCGCATGGTTCACGTTCTTTGATTAAATTCACCATTGAATTTGAATATATATATATATATATATATATATATATATAATTTTAATATAAATATCACATATATAAATTAATAAATAAATTAAACTTTAAATTGTTAATAGTGTTATTTATATAATAGTATATATAAATGGTTATAATAATAATAATAATAGTAATAATAATCTAATTTTATGGTCACAACCTAGCTAGACACCAAAGTGTTGTAAGAGACTCCTTTGTGTATGGGACAAGGGACACCTTATGTGTAGCAATTTGACTACTAAAGTCAATGGAGGTGTACATACCATACTCCTCTCCAGATTTGAACTTGTGACCTCCTAAGACGAAACACAAGTCCTTAACCTTTAGGCCCACTCAAGTTGTATATATATAGATAGATAGATAGATAGATAGATTAAACCTATATTAATACATACTATGCACTAAATTTATATTAATATATGATTGTACACTATACATTTATAATGATACACTATACATTGTGAACAACTCATCAACCATTCCTATATGCTCATGAAGGGACGTGCATCAATATCTAAGAGGATTTGAACCATAAACTTCCAAGTTCCATCTACTTGAAAGGTATTTGGTGACCTTGTGATTTAATTCTCAACACAAATACAAGAAGTTGTGCATTACATTTCAATATTGAAGAAAAGGTAGATATTCTAGAGGTGATGTGGAAGACCATCAAGAAAGGCCAACAACTCCCCACAGACAACTCCTTCAAAACCTAATATGCAATGAAGAGCATATCCCATTTCCTTCTGATTTCCACATCCTCTCACAATTTCGTAAACGAGATTTGAATTCCCTAACTTCGGAAACTAATCCAATCAAAAATCCACCAATGGAGAATCTAATCCATATTGGCAAATCCCTTAGTCATGTGCAATTTGGATTCAAGTATGAGGGTAATTCTGGCAAATCCAATAACTCTATTTATAATACTTGCAAGTTGTTCTTTCTAGATTCTTGTGCTTTCAATGTTGTGCAATAGACACTTGTGTTTGCATAGGAAGCGATGTGTTTGACTTGTGTTACTACATCTCATGTGTATTTAGCATAATTTCATGGTGGACCTTTGAACCGACTAGTCCATATCCATTTGTGTAATTTGAGCATTTTATGGTCTAGCAAGTAGGTTGGGCACAACAACTCAAACTATCTATATCTTTCAAAAGGGTGAGTGCAAACTAATGATGGTCTCTTTTTGCACATTAAATGCAACAGAATTGAAAACATGCATCCTTCACCTTACATGAGTATTTTGACATACCTACACAGTGAATCTTGCTTCCATTAAAAGAATGAAACATAGGAAATTGTATCACCTTTCCAAATATATAAATTTTATGTAATGAAAATGTTTAAAACTAACTCAATTTTGATTTTTTGTAACATTGACATTTTATTTTTTCAACAAATGATAAGGTATATGTCCATGTTAGTGCACCCTTTGAATTCCTAAATGATGGAATCAATATACGAAAATTGGAAAACATGTAGATAACAAACAGTACTAGTGCCACATTATTTTTCCAAAATAAATTTAAAACATTTAAATATTTTTTTAAATTATCTAATTAAGTAGACCTCAAAATTAGTACGCCAAGTGTTAGTGCAACATTTCAAGGTCTTTATAACGTGTAGAGGTCAATGTCTAGTAGTGTGACATTTTTTTTTTATGAAATGGTTGAGAAAAGAAAAAGTTATGGCATAAACATGATCAGTTTTCTAATAACTCAGTTGCATCTAAAAGGTCCCCCAACTTCATGCACTCACCCAAAAGCTTGAGTACAACCTTTTCTAAGATAGATCAAATTTGAGTCAAAGTTGTATGAGGCTTTATTTCTTCATCAAGCCAATGCAAGAAAAATGATGTTTGTCCCCATCTATCTAAAGGAGGTGAATAAATACAACACAATTTGGTATCAAATCCTATAAGAGTATGCATCAAAGATTGTGTAGCGAGAAATTAAGGCATTGAAGTGCCATGGTTTCTTGAAGGTAGTAGAGAGGGAGTCTAGTTCATCACATCCCACATGCCTTGATAACCAAGGCTAAGTGACAACTTATGCACTATGTTCACCACATAAATTGTAGCTTTCAAAGATACCTACAGCACTTGTGCACAAAGATTGTATAGCTTAACGTCCCTTTTTCCTTTGGCAACAATGTTTCCATCTACAACCCAACAAAAATTGAACTACACAAGCAAACCTACATCAACAATTTTGCTTATGGCCAACAAAAGTTTTGTAGACACATGCAAAACATTGTGTATTTCCTAGTTCATGTCATCCAACATCCATAACAAGACCATGACTCTTTCAACTAATTTAATCTTATTGTCACCACCATAAGTAATATTTCCCCTTTTCGAATAGACTCCTCCTAGATAAACCAACTTTTATTTGATGTTGTTACCAACTTTTTTGTACCATAGTTGGGTTACCTAAGGAGCCGTCGGTTGACAGACTTGTTCAAAGTCTAATTCCAGTGTATCTGTTGATCCGTCTGCTTGTCTAGCCAATATTGGCTAGTCACTTTCTTATTTGAATAATTTTGACCACGGCCTCGTGGGGTTTGTAATAAAATGTGGTTGTTGTCGCCCGAAACTGGCACGCGGCTGCCGAAAGCCCAAACCGCAGGCGCGCCGGTCCTGCGACAACCTCTCGAGAGAGAGGCCAATGTCACCACACCTTCTCTCTCCTCGCTTCAGGCTGGCTCTTCTCCAGCTCTAGGGGGGTTTCCCTAAGTTCGGATCTCTAAGGCAGGTGCAGTTGAGGGCAGGGTGATCTGAAGAGGCTGCCTTAGAGAAACTTGGGTAGCAGAAAGGAAAATAAGTCGGATTGATGGGCAGGAAGGGAAGGGAGGATCAGTCCTCGAGGGAAAAGCCAGTGCCAGTATCAGAAGGGCAAATGGAGTCAGAAGGAGAATCAGAAAGGCTTTGCGTTTTGCAGAAGGGAGATCAGGCTGGTCCACTCCATAATCAGAGGCCAGGAGAATGGTAGTATAACTGACTACTTTCCATTACTCCCAGACCTCCGAGAACATAACGGCGACAAGCAACTTAGCAGCCGCAAATGCTTGCCCAACGTGCTAGATTGTTAGCCTTCTATGCCAGCTTAATCTACAACTTAAGAAAACACAAGATTACCACTGAAAGACCCAACATGTCCAAAAAGCTCAACAATGAATTTCTTTATTAACTCTGGGGAAAAAATCCTCCCAGCCCAAAAACTTTCCACCTTTTACAATGAAAGGGCCATGCCCTTTATAGGCCCAAAATGCTCTCATCTTTTTCTAAAAAGAATTAAGAAAGAAATAAGAAAAAGTAGGATCATAGATCCACTTTTCTCTCAACTAAAAAGTGTAACTACACTTTATTAAAATATTTAACTAAATAGGATGGACAAGACCGTGACACCAAACACAACAAACTATCCATGTAAGCCCAGCTGCCAATGAATGGTATGGATCGCTAACTATTCATGAAGGAATGTAGGCTGGCACATGGGCAAGCCATGGAGAGAAAAGGTGCGCCACATATGAAAAGAACTCCAAGCACTCACCCGCCACAGCCAATGATGGATATGTGGATCGAAAAGTTATACTGTTGTTACTTCACACGAAACAGTAACCAACTCCACTCGCCTGCTAGAAACAAAAAAGAATCCGAGGGCTTGAGCCAATCTCCACGCTCTGTGCTATCTCTGCGCCACTATCAGCGGAATTAGGCTCCCCATAATTGCTAGCTGCACGCTGTAAGTTTGTGGGCTCGGGCTCCGCAAGATACACACATCAGTGACGGTTTCGCTCCGATGCCCATTTAGACAGCGGCCATACATCCATCCATACATCAAGCCATCCATTAAGCAAACAAAAACGCCGATAGCAACTGTCAACCATGGATGTCGAGTGAGCCACTAATGCTTACGAAGACCCTTTCTAAAGTGACAGAATACCCACTCAAAATAAAAAGTTGATAGCAGCAGCAGTAAAAACGATGGACCACCCATCAAAACACTGAGTAATTGTATCCACGTGGATGGATTCCACTATGTCACAGCTTCCCCATTCAACAGTTTAAACGCAGCCGTAGACTGAGCATAATAACTAACGCTCTCCTTCGAGCCATAAATTCACGGCACGGGTCAGAGATAGATAGACCGACTTGGCAAGGGGTTTACACATGCACTTGATCGCCAGCATTTAGTGATGACCCATGGCCCGCAAAATCAAACAGAATACCAAACCAAATCACTGAAAACGTATGGATCAAAACCCCGAAACCAGTGGTGGTTTTAAAGAATAGAAATCACGATTTTATACATAGGTTTTGTCAATTGTCGGCACAGGTGGAGATTCCCCTGCGACTGTGAAGAAAACCGTGCTCTGCAAGGTGGAGAAAGCTTACGCTCTGCTCCCTATTTTCTGCTAACTCGGTGTTACAGCTAACTAATAGTAAATATATGTCGCCAATCTCCTCAATTTGCTGCTAATGGTGATGAAACCCGTGGACACAGTAGTCACTCAGCCAAAAAATTTGCCCATCTACTCGGTGATATAATTCAGACGCTGGTGTGCACTGTCAGTGAGATGGCACGTGGGTAAGATGATTGAAATTGCAATTATGTCCACGGTTTGCCTGTCAATCCAAAAGCCGCCCGAACTGCTGTTGTTGTCGGCTGCCAGTGAAGAAATCGTGGAGACTAGCAGAGATCTCAACAGCCAGGAAGAAATCCACTTATCATTCATGATAGAACCGCCATTGGTTGCTGAACCTGACTGAATTCTCTGCGTGCTCTTCTTTAAAACTGTACAGTGTAAATGCGCCCCTCTAAAGCATCAATCTCCTCTCGTGAAGTTCTTTTCTTAGCTGCTCCATCTGAAATCTCAATATCATTCTTAGACTTTTTGAATGAATAAAGAGAACTTGCGCCGAGAGTCTCCAATCCAAGAATAGTCCGCATGGCCCTTACCCTTTCCGCCATCATGTTTGTCTTCATCACAAATATGGGCAGCCGTTGATATTTAGCTACTCCTCGAATCCATGAATTCTCTTTGAGCTCAGAATGTAAAGCAAGAATTGCGTCAGCTGCTCCAATGTCATTTGTGAATTTAACTGCATTCTTCAGGCCCATTACCTCCACTACTTGCCCCAGATCAGCTTCCAAGATCTTATATAAAATAAGTGGTGAATCATCATCCTTCCGCAATTGCCTACTGCTACCTTTCAACTCAAAACAATCATCAACGTCACTTTCAATACCAGCCTCGAAATCACAATCAGACTCTAAACATGCCAAAGTACTCGTAGAATGGCTTCCAGTGCCTAGTTCTGTTGTGATGGGACTTCCGTCTGTCGCTACCTTCATGACCATCTGGCGGACCTCAAATCATGGAGATTTCCCTGCTAATATGGCATCCACAGTTGCTTCTAAGCTGTGATGCACTCGGCATTCAGTCCTTGATGTCATCTCTACAGCATAAGTAAATGAGGATGGTCCTTTTCTCGCAAGTAGTCTTTGATAGTCAGAAGCATGCAACCTCTTGATCTGTTCCTTAATTTCAGGATCTTTAGGCCATTCCATCTGTGAGAAGAGGTGTCCTTCAATCCTTGCTTTTGTGAGAATACCCCAAGTGTCATAAGAGTATCTTAGAGTGGATGACAAGATATCATGAGTAACTACATCATAAGGATCTTGCATAGCTTTCACAGCCCTTTTTGCTAGATCAGGTTTCTCTTCATGTCTCAGACGGCCAGTCAATGCTGTCATTCTTGATAGCAGAAGAGGCAGCTTATCTATTTGGAAATTGACAAGAACAGATTGATCTTGTATTCTATCATCTACATCACGAAACAATCTTTCAACCCATAGCCTGCCTTCATTATCTAGCAATGCTTTCAGTATTTTCTCAACATTGTAGCAGCATTCGACAGTAGCATAGTACATATACTCATCTTTAAAATTTGTCTCTCAACTCCATTTGAGAACCTCTGCTTTTGATTGGCACAAACAGCATCCAGCTCAAGGAAAGGGTCACACTGTCTTACAGATCCTCATCACCAACAAATAGCCATTCAAACCATGGCCTGATTGGGAGCACCAAATCCAATTCATATCTCTTTTTACTTGCTTGCATGATTTGGATGGAAATCGCTACTTTTTCTGCCACAGGTGCCTGCACCAGTCATGATACCGCTGCATTGTTGACACCCCTGTCAAATTCAAGGGGTAACAGTGCTAGTAAGATATTTTTGAGTGGTTTGGTCTCCTGAGACGTAGAATCTCAAATAGGGTATTCCAGAGAGTTTTTTGCCCCTGCCAATTATGCTTTGCCTTCAGCCGAGTATAATTGACAAGGTTTTCTCCCGCTTCCTCCAAAGCTGGAATGCCCGATGTTGAATTCTGGGCCTTGGGGGGTTATTAGAGTCCAACTGAGTGTTATAAGCCTACTAGACATTATTTAGATAGATCATGGTCATGTCCTAAGTCCTCTGGACACATAAAAAAATTTCGAAGAAAATCTTTTTCGAACGAGGAAAAAAAAATTAATTTTTTAATTTTTAATTACTTTTCCTAGGTTTTTTGGGTTAATTTTTCCATTAATTAAATGGAAAAAACCCGTTCATGGTAAATAAGTCATCTGGACTCCGAATTCAGTGATTGAAGGCTCTAACCTTAAGCCAAAAATCATTCTTGATCAACCAGCCAATCAGAACCAACTTTCAAATCATCAATCGAACACATAATGCCTTTTTTCTCAAAAAAGTCAGTTTTGAGGATAAAAATGATTTTTTATTAAAAAATTATTATTTTGGAGAAAATTAAAACTCTCCAAATTAATCCAAATTCAGTGAAATAAAATGCTAAATGACATCTCATGGAGCACTATGATGTTTGGAGTTGTCATAACTCAGCTTCAGTCATCATTAAGAGAGCAATTAATTTATTATCAGTTGGCAGACATGTCATCTCCAGCTAGAGATGAGATGGAGAGCTCTCATTCGTCCGGTGATTTGATCGAGGTGAAGACTGAAGCTCACACCATCAGTGGGCTTCCCAAACCTAGCACAGACTCCAGCCAGAGCTAAAGAGGTGGTTTTACCAACATCCAGGAGCCTCCTTCACCCATTCACGCCCCTCCTCAGCAGGTTGCGCCTTCCACACCTGTGGGCTAATTTGAGGGTGGATTTCAATGTTTTCAGTTGGAGTGGGGGCGCCTTGCCTGGGTGGAGGCCTCCCCTCACTCCCGGTCCTCCGTCTTAGGTTTGGCTCTGCTGTTAGGTGGTCAAGTTGGTTAGGGTATTTGGTTTGATTTTAGAGTTTTAGAACTCTCTCATTGTATAAATAGAGGCTCTTTCAGCTCTATCGGTGTGGATGATTGATGTAAAGAACCTCTGGTAAAATATTGTAATGCTTGTTGCTCTTATGCAACCTATTTTGTAATAAAAAAGGCTGTGGAGGCTCATGCTGTGTGGATCCTGGGTGCATATGTTCCGGCTAATAAGGTGAAATTGTTCTAGTTTCTTTGCTTTGATAATGTGTGGGTATTGATACATGCTTTAGAGGGGAAATAGGTATTTGTAGCTTTCAACTTACCTATTTATTTCATTTACTTTCAAAAGCCTCAAAGAGCATTGTTTTATTCAGCTGTATTTCATGCTTTTGAGATTTGATTAGTAAATAATACATGTTTTAACCCCCATGTTGCCAAGTGTATAAGATTGTGTTTGCAGATCACTTCATTGTACCAAGTAAGAGGTTGAGCTAAGTTGCATCTACTCTTCTTGGAGCAAAACATATGTACCTAGCAGCTGCATGCCATTGGGATCCAAAGTAATTTCAGGGATTCAAGATGCAAGTGGTTCATCTTCTCCATTCACCCTAAAGTCAAATTTTCTCATTATATTACCTTTATATTTGCAAGTAGTAACTTGATCTATAAAGTAAATCTTTTGCATCTACTTGCTTCCATTTCTAGATCTAGGAAGTGTTCTTTCTCTTAGATCTAGTTGGTATTTGAAACATCACAAGGTTCCTATATTTTGCTCAAATGCTAGGTGTATTTTTGTAGTATATTTTATTGTTTAACCCATCATTTTGCAAGTAAATAGCTCGCTGGTTTTTTCTCTCTCTATGACAGGTTAAGCGGTAAAACTTGCAAAAAATTAAGGAATTAAGCTGCAAAAAACCTCCCATTGTTCCTCTTCTTAATCCCTTTTCTACCGATCGCTTTGCTTTGTTTCTTTTACCTCTTCTTTATCGCTGCCCCGTTAGTACTCTTTTACCATCTATTTTTCTCTTTTTTGGACAGCCCTAGTGTGCCCTAGCTTTCTTTCCTTTTTTGCCTCTTTTTGCCCTAGTTTTTGGGCTTCCTTTAACCTTGTTTTGGGCCATTTCTTTTACTTTTTGTTCACTGTCCTGTTTTGCATTTTTTATGACAACCACTCATTTCCTCTTTCGCTGCCATGTTTTCTTAAATTTTGTTCATCCCTTAGCTTCTTAGTTGGCTGCCCTACTCTCCCATTTCCTTGGTTTTGATTCTTGTTTGGTTTGTTTGCCTTCCTTCTCTCATCTTCTTTTGTTTCAGCCCTCTTTCCTTTGCTCTTTTTACCCTCTTCAAACTTCTTCCCCTTTCCCTTTTCACAGTTTTCGGAAAGATCTCAAAAATAAAAATACAAGGCATTCTCCTTTTTACAGGTTATAATATTTGTAGAGTTACTTAGCTTTTGTTTGAAAAGTCCTTTCAAGGATCAAAATCCTTAAGGCACATTGTATAAAGTTTAATAAAAGATCTTTGTTTGAGTGGGGTTTTTAAGTCCCCACTCTCTTCCTCCCCCATTTGGGGAGGCTTGTGTTGTGTGTATGCTTTGATTAGTGCTAGTTTTCATCATTCATTACATCTCATGCTTAGATCATTAATTGTTAATCCATCACTTCTAAATTGATTACTCAGTTTAATTGTTTATCTTTCTAAGATTAATCAACTACTTAAATCTCTTGAATCTCACCATAAGGTGGATCAAGAGTGCTCTCTATCAAAGAGTTTAAGCAACTAATATCATCTTGTGCTTGTTTAATCAATTAATAATCCATAAGTAAGACTCTTGAATTTGCAGAAACACAAGTCAAGAGCACTCTCTATCGGAGAGCATCTTAGATTTGCATAATCCCTGCATTAGCTTCATATAGATTAGCTAAGTCTCTTGAACCACGGTCATAAGACGAGGTCAAAAGCGCTCTCTGTCGAAGAGTTTTTATTAATTAACTTAATAAAATTCGCAACTCACACCCCTTTAATTAATTAACCCCCTTCCCTCCTTGCTAAAGTATGCTCTGACCGATCTTAGATTGGAATACCCAGAAACGGCATTGGGTCTCTAAACCCCACAAAAGAAACTTAACTAAAACTTTTCCCCCTAACCAACGCACCGGCGTTGTTCGATAAATACAAATTCCAAGTGTGGGCACCAGGCTACCCAATCTGGGCACTGGTAATTAAGTTATTGAACACTTACCTTTGACCCCAGACAGGTCCGTCATGTCTTCGAACAGAGCCACTGAAGGTATTACCGATTATGACATCCAGCTACCATAAGTGAAGATCACAAGTAAAAACTCTTAAAACTTACCAAAAGCACTTGCAAAACCTAACATTCACTGGCATCTTTTGGGATTCACATCATATTTACACTTGAAGCATCTCTGATAAGTTGACTCCATAGGCACTGGTCCTATCTTTTACGCATTGTTGATAATCTGGCCCATTTGTCCATCGAATGTTTGATTATAAATCATATCTATGAATGCTTTATCTATTTCGTGAAGTTCTCAAATATTTGTCTATCTTTCAATTTCAGTGATAGCAACGTGGATTGCTTTGTCTTGTGTTCAATTCATCCTATCTTTTACGCATTGTTGATAATCTGGCCCATTTGTCCATCGAATGTTTGATTATAAATCATATCTGTGAATGCTTTATTTATTTCGTGAAGTTCTCAAATATTTGTCTATCTTTCAATTTCAGTGATAGCAACGTGGATTGCTTTGTCTTGTGTTCAATTCATCACATTAATCATCTTAAATCATAATAACTCCTAAACAACACCCATTCGCACCCACAACTAATCAAAACACTTTAACAACTTAAAAGCCATAGAAACTCTTTTATAGGGACTACCCCCCTTGGCTTCGTTAGGAGTTAGCCTAAACAGAGGAGCTAGGAGTAGGTGACAGTACCTAGCTCTGTGCTTGCCCCCAAGGTCACACCTCTCCCACTTTCCTAAGTGAGAAGACAACTTTCGGAAGATTTCTGCTGCTGGTGTGCAATCGGCGAACAATAGATGCCATATGCTCAATTGCTCATGAGTCTATGTACCAATATTTCTAGGATTATGTGTATGTGTTTATTGTCATTGAGAATAGGTTGAGGACACCAACGTTAATTTCATCATCCTTCTATTTAGCAATCAACTTCAGGCATTCCTTCATCATGTATCCTTTGTGATAGTGATAACACACGTAATAATCTTTGTGTTCTCTTACCACCTTAGCATTTTCTTAAATTTGATTGCATCATTTCTTTTTCCTTCTCCACCTGTTGTATACAAGCATAAGGTTCCCGTTGTGATCAATCCTACGACTATTCACATGACTTCTTGCAAAAGGATAAGCATACCTTGTGGAAAACCAAACTAGACTGAGTTCCCAAAGCCATTTCCAAGGAGTGTAATCACGACATCTTGATATGAAACTTTCAAGTTGCATGTTACCAACTGCTCTGGAAGGGAAATATTGAACAAATTAATATGTTCGATCATACTTTGTGACTCTTGCATCTTCACGAGGAAAATTTCCCTTCCCGTGAAGTTTAGTGTTGACATCTTCTGACTTATACATTTTGACTAGGCAATCCCAATCATTTTTTATGTTGTTGTATCACTCACATGCAAAACCATGTAAACACACAAATTTAATAATTAAAATGATGCATTCATTTTCCGACTTCTAGCCTGTAGTCGTGTTTGTTCCTTGCCATCTACAATCACGATCAAGTTGTTTTCTGTTACCACCTAAGTTGTACTTAGTGGTTTTTTATCAAGTGACCCTGGTGATCCGAACAAAGATGATTTGTTCGGACTTCAGAAGACCTTCGGAAGTGCTTGTTGTACTATATCACATGTTCATACCCCATAGGGGAGTTGTAATAAAATGTTCTAGCATGATAACGTCTGTAAAAGACTCGGTCTCTTAGACTTTATTTGTCAATCCGATCAGCCCAGGGTGTTTTTCCCTTTGTTATTATTGGTTGTTGAATAAACAACTGATAATTTCTGATTTTTTCACTCAATACCTCCAAAGTTAGGGTGGTCGACTTGGCATTTAGGCCTATTGAGGTTATTAGAGTCTATATGTCAATGTATAAACATGCTAGGCATCATGGTTGAGTCATATGAACATGTCTAAGTCCCCCTAGGTTTTAATTTTTTTTAATTTTTTAAGTTTTTTTTTAATTTTAATTTTTCCACAAAACTTAGGCTATTTTTTAATAGTCTACTTGGAAAAATTGGTTTTGTAATAAAAGTGGGCTCGAAAATCAGTTTCAGTCATGGGGGTGCTCGTTTTCAAGCTAAGAGCACCATGTAAACCCATAAACCCATTTTTTTCTAAGTTTTGAGTGATTTGTCCATCACTCAGGTCAAAAATCCCTAAAAATCAAATATTGATTATTTTAATTAATAAATTAATTAAATAATGGAGAAAACCCCAAACCCTAAATCATTGGGATTTGCTCTAATTTGACTGAAATCAATCTCATCAGCTTGGGATTGACTAGATCTGACCATCCCTTGATAGAAGGAGGTGATCTAGGCTGAACAAAGAGTACATTTATGCATGCAATCTTGGGAATTGCGCCCTCCCTCTCTCCTCCACCAAGTGGGCTCATCTGGATGAGTTTTGGTGGATGCTTCAGTTAGCAGGTTGAGGTGTTAGTCAAATCAGCTCTCCGATTGACAATTGCACTCAGTGAGACTCAGATCAGACTTAGATCAGGCTCAGATTCACTCCACATGCAGCTGCAGTCTCTCTCTCTTTGGGATTTGCGCCCCCTGGGTTAGATCTCTTGTTTTTGCTATAAATAAAGCACAAATTACCTCTTCCAAGCTAGTTAGAACTGGGATTGAGGTGGTGTTGTTATTGTACTGTTGTTATTGTTCATTTGAAATAAAGAGATGCTTTGGAGGCTAGACGATGTCATGTTATTGTGTGTGTGGATGAGCTTTGCCATGTTTTACTGAGGGAACATGTATCTATATTCATAATTTGTTGATTGTTTGTGGATTCATTGCAAAAGATTGATCATAAGTTTATTATGATCTTGATAGAAAAGGAGTTTGTTAATAAGTTTATTGGCCATCTCCTTTCTTTTGATGCATGTTTAAACATCTAGATTCAACATGTTTTATAAGTTTATATGCATACTATTCTAAAATCTCTGTTTATGTATTAACCGGATCTCACAAGCATTTTGGCAAGTCTTTGGATTCAGTTGCAGGTTCCTAGCTTGCAGAGGGTGCTAATCTAGCTTGCTTCCTCACTTTCTCCAAAACTTTCTCAAAGGCATAATCCCTCGACATTCCACCAAAAAGCTCCACGGTTGATCTTCAAGGCTTCCAACACTCTTTCTCTCTCTTCCTCCTTATAAAAATCCAAATCTTACCTGGTTACAAGCTTTGTTATCATTTAGATCTGTCATATTAAAGTAAAACTTACATAGATCTATTATTTAAAAGCTCATAATCTAAATCTCATTTCTAAAAGGTCTCATTAAGCATTTTAGATCTAGTTCAAGGAAATTGTCCGTTTTGCATGGCAATTTAAAGAAAATCCATAGGTTGCATGCGTTAGATTTATGTTTCTGTTTTAAAAAGATTAAATCCAACAATTAGTGCATATCTCATTGGTTGCCCAAACCGCAAGCCAAGATCCCAAAGAAAGCTTGCTTTCCTTGGTTCATTTTTCACCGTTTTAGCTAGTTTTAACTCAGTTTTGTTTGGTCTAAAGTAGGCTGACCCAAAGGTACTTTCAAAGTGCTTTTGGGCATATTTGATTCTAACATGCTCATTGTCTTTTAGCAGGCATAACAGAAAGAAGAGAAGCTGCTGGTCGAAAGTTGCTTTGGTATCATTCACATCCCCCCAGGGGGCTCCCCTTTGACTGTAAATTTTAAATTTTGGGAAAGTTGTAAGATCTTGGTTTCATCCTATATAAAAACCAAGAGGATTCAGATCATTTTACTGATATTGTAACAGCAGATAATAAAAGTTTTCTCCGAATAGGCTCTTTCAAGCCCATTCCCCATCTCCCTTGGGGGGATTCGCGTCTTTTTTGTTATTTTTCGCATTGTCTTATTTCAGTTCGCTTTAGATTAGTTTCATTCATGCAGAACAACATGATTTGATTACTTTATCATATATTCCACATTTCAGTATCAAAGTAACTTGAATACTTACCCCACGGCTTCCCGATTGACCTGCAAGGGGAAAGAAATGCGTGATAGAAATAATTAGAAAACTTATGATTTGTTTTTGCTTGCTGCTTATCATTAATTTCTGTAAGTAATTGTTCTAAAATCAACCCCCTCCTTGATTTCCTGATTGAGGTCCACTTGGACCGAAAGAGGTTCCTGGAGAGTTTTTTCTTTCTAAAAACACATCCTTTAAAAATTTACTAAAATTTACAAGGACTCTGACGTGTATGCTCTGCGTTTGGCCACGGTTCGTCCGATCAATCAAGCTGCATCAAAAGCAACATGAGTGACTAGATTAATTAGGTTTCACCTTCCCCAATTAACCACCATCAAGCGAAAATCCAACGCCTCGATCAAACCGTAAACGGTGGCAAAATACCCAAAGGAAATGGGAACTCCTAGACAATGACCTCAAGACGCCGATCTCTGTTACACCTTTGTGTGTATTATGAACACAGTCTCAAAGACTCCATTCAGCCCACACATTCCTTGCGGATAGCCGTGAAGGTTTATTTTTGGACATACTTCAAGTACCCCTCGGGTATATCTGGAGTCCCCCCTCGCCTAATTTAATCCACTCATATTCCATATTAACTTAAAACGTACCAAGAGGCAATTGCAAAACATTCACTCCAAGCACATGCAAGTACATTTGATTATTTTATGACTCCATTTTTAAGGCACTGGTCTTGTGTTTAAATCTTTTGATATATATATATTGTGTGTCAGCATTGTGTTTTATTGTGCTCATTTTTCATCTTGTCATCTATGGTTATTTATGGTTAATTTCTAACTCCTAAGCAACTATCTCAATTTAACATCATCATACTAAAGTAATTTGTCTTAGTAACTTAATAGGGTCTACCCCCCTTGGCTTCGTTAAGAGTTGAGCCTAAACAAAGGAGTCAAGAACAAGGTGACAACCTTGACTCGAGACTTGCCCCCAAGGACACACCGAGTGGCTTGAAGATTTCTGCCATGTCCCCCCCCCCAAGTGTGTGAAAGGCAGCAACATTTTCCATAAGTTACAACCTCATAAAGAGCTTCCAAACATTGAAACATATGCCCTCAAATCATTCTAACAGCTTCTAACTCTCAACTGCTACAACTATGACCTTCTTCAATCCTTCACCCAAAGAATGTTCTCCCACTGCAATTTTTTCTCAAGCAGAAACCAATGTAGTTGGGAATGAAGCCTTTGGTTCTGATACCATGTTTAAACAAAGTATAGAATTCACAATGAAATTAAAAGAATGCGTAAAAACAGAGCCCACACAGAGTAACCCAGACAAACAGAAAGCCCTTTTTTATTTTTAAAGTAACCTGGACAAACAAAAAGCCCTTTTTTAATTTTATTTTTATTTTTTGAATCAAACTGAAAACACATTATACTCAGAATCGAAAAAGCTCAGAGTCTCACCACTTTCAGACAAACATGTCTATATACAAACCACAGAAGCAACTAAGAAGCTGTAATCAGCAAATATATCTCAAGTGGAATCAAGAGTTGTTGCAGACACTGCAGTAATTATAGCGCTCCCCATAACAGGGTTGTTGGAATGGTAACTGCGGTTTATGTTGGAATGGTAACTGTGGTTTATGTTGGAATCGGTTAGACAGCCACTCTAGCAAAAATTATACATATTGTTGGGTTAAAGAAGTGCATTCTACAGCCTAGTAAGTGGGAGATGTGTAACTCCTTCTAGCCCAGTAAAAGGAGCTGTGTAACTCCTTCTGTGTCAGTCTTAGGGACACATATCTTTTATAAAAAAATAAATTAAAACCATAAACATTGTGTTACACATTTTTTTCAACATTTCAAGTCTAAAGAGAGATTTGTAACTCGAAAGATTTGATTCTTTAAGAATTTTTTTAAGATAGATCTATAAAGGTAAAATGTTCATTCAACATAAAGGTTGCTATATCAAGATCCTGCCAATCACCTGAACTAAAGCAACAAAACGAATCGGCCTTGAAGACTTGGACCTTTGTCGGAAATAGTAGCATTCCAAGCTTGAAGAAACGCCTTCAAGGACATATAGTTATGAAGGAACAATAGATAGAGGGTATATCTTCTAATCATGTTTAAAACCTATCCTCTCCCATGCCATCTTTGAAAAGAAGCATATCATTTAAGACTCTGCACTGTTGCTAAACAGGTTTCATTCATCCATCCATGTATATGTTTTCATTAGTTACATGCATCTATTCTGGTGTATTTCAGTGTAAATATCGAAAAACAAATCTACAGAGTTCGACGCAAATTTGGGACACTGAAACGAAGTAGAATTCTACATGTGAATGCATTTTCTCATGATGTACACTTGAGATATTCAAAAGCAGCAGATATCTTGCAGATTCGAAAGAAACCACGTTACAGTGTAAATGTTATAAGCGTAGCATAGTGAGGAGTCAGTAAGTAAAATAAAGGAAAAAATGGAAGGTACAGATGGATGGTTGCTGCATTTAAATGAATGGGGATAAAATATAATCTGACCTGAACAATGCTGGCAATCACCGAGAGCAAAGCCGCGGCATTGGACGAAAAACTGTGATTAGAGAGCAATTTCAAAATCCGAAGCAAAATCTTGTTGTGCAATGCTGGTAACGGGTTGGAGGGAGGCGAGGAAGTAGCAGTAACGTGAATGACCCTGGCCAGACACAATGCAGAGGCAGTGTGGAGTTGGCGGTTCTGCTCACCTAAAGCGTCAAGCAAGGGCCTCACAAAGACCCCCATGGCATCTGCACATGAGGAAGCTAAAGCCCCCATAGCATCTACACATGCATCACGTACACTCGAGTCGGAGTGGGGATCCTTTAGACGACGAATTATGTTCCCCACCATCTTCGGTAGATGAGGACCCAAAAGTTCGCCATGGGTGCCGCCCAGAGTTGCAAACACTTTAACGCATTCTCGCCGGACACTGCTCTTCTGCTGAGAATCCGTCTCAAATATACAAGATAGGAATGGACCCAATTCTTCCGGAGCTAATGTCTGTGCAATTCTTCCCAGCTCTTCTGCTGCAATCTGGTACGTGTCGCGGTCGCCTAACTTGTTAATGACCACAATCACTCGTTGTTTAAACTCCAGAGCGCTTCTTTTCATCACTCTGCTACTCTTCTGCGCCATTGAATGTAACCTCTTTCAGTGCCCCAATTCCATTGTCTGTCGAGCGTCTATTATACCTTTGAACGGCCTTTGCCTTTGATCCCTTTCCAATTTGCACGACTGTAGAAGATGAAGCCTGTTTGTTTCTTACCATGAGACAAAAGGGGAAAAACGTCCTCCAAATCCAAAACCAGAATTCAAATTCAAATTCAAATTTTGCCCTCCTTCTACAGTGACTTGGCTGCCTTTGACCGACCCTGCACAGGAATGGCAAGTGGTGCGTGTCTCGTTTTTCGAGTGTTAAAATAATGCGAACTATCGAGAATGGAAGGTTGTGCCCGTATTTGTAGCGGATTATCGAGAATGGCAAGGTTGTGCCCGTATTTGTATTTCAAATAAACCACGCGCGGGCTTCTCAGGATCTTGTGGAATTTGAATCTATCTGCCACGCGGACCGTCCATCTGTTTCTCTAAGATCGCAGGGCAACGTGCTTTCTTATCACTCAATTTGGAGGGGTAGGGGAGGGCAACGTGATTGGAGGATGGATACCACGACACAAATAGAGTGGGCCCACTTTCAAAGATTTTTACAACCAAAACAATGCAACTAGATTTTATGCCCAATCACGGAAGGATTTTGAATTGCAATAAAATTTTCATTAGGTAACAAAATTATTAAAACTTCATTATAAATTATTATTAGTAAATTAGTAATATTAATACTTTTATCTTATAATTAAAATAAAGTTATATTTTCCAAAATCTAATCATATTTTCACTAAAAATAAAAATACTAAATTCGTATTATTTTTATTATTTATGCTTTTTTATTTTGAAAGTTTACTTAATTTTTCTTTTTAACAAAAACGATTATGATATTATAATGGACTCATTTGAGAAACACTGATCAAAAACATATTACAACCATCCATCAAATCACTCCTTCCTTAATCGGAAGGCCTGCAAACTAAGGAGGGATATCCATGCTTACCATCGAATTTACAATAAGATCATAGCAACCTACAGCTGTTGATTTATTAGCTGCAGTATCTACTAGCCCATTAAGCTCCCTAAGGACATGAAAAAATTCGATCTTTCTAAACCTTTTGGCCATAGCCTGATTCTATTAATAATCCTTTCAGTTTGCTCATTTTTTCCCTTTCTTCCCCATTCAATGCTTGGATAATTAGTCTAGAATCTCCAATGACCATAACTTCCTCCACTCGTTTCTTTTGCACCTGCTTGAGGCCTTGCCAGAGCCCATAAGCTTCAGCCATGTTATTAGAATTATAACCGATGTTTCAGAAATATTCAATTTCAACATTCCCTCCGGGGTTGATGACAACTCCTCCCGCTCTTCCCAGATTCCCTTTTGAGGCTCCATCAAAGAACAATTTAAAGATCTTCCGTTCTCTTAACCAGTTATCAAACTGAGATTTGTCCAGGCGGACTTCCCATTCCTCCAACTTTTTAGGGGCAATACTATTTACTGCTTGAATATTAAGACTTTGCAGCCAATTAATTTCTTTGTCTGTCAAACCAGCGTTATTTTTTGGGATCTTAGAGATACTTACCACCTCACCAAGTAAAGCATTAATTTTAGCCACTAACTTCCATACTGGTTGATTCTTATTCTAAAAAATTCGTTGATTTCTTTCTATCCAAATGCACCAGCAAATGATCTTTGGAAGTTTCAGCCAACACGCTCTCAACCCTTTTTTCTGCAATAGCTCTCCCTGGTACATTTTTTCCCAATTAATAAAACATTCTTGAATATTGCTAGTCCATTGAAACCCAACGCTTCCATTCATCATTACTTCCTTCCATACAGATATGGCATACTAGCAATTTAAGAATAGATGGTTAATAGTTTCTGAATTTTCAGCACAGAGGGGACAGCGGAATGGGCCTGCCATCCCCCTTTTCTCCAGGTTCTCACCAATTAGCAATCTTTGGTGCATCAGAGTCCAACTAAACATATCAATTTTTGGCAACGTTCTGGTATTCCAAATTCTATTCCAAATATCAGGATTATTAGGCACGTTGTAGTTTTCAGAATACAGAAGGTAGCCTTCAGCCGTCGTGTAGCTGTTGATTCTCCTTCCCCAACCACGCCTATCCTTCAAATTTTTGGAGACTGGTGCAATCCCATCCAGATGGGTGACCAGCGTCTTTTTATCCTCTTCAATCTCGGCTGGATAGTCAGGCAATACCCAACCAGTCCAACGGTGAGGAGATTCCAGCTCCCAATTGGATATACTCCACAGCGTGTTCAGCCCCATCACCTCCATCCAATTCTGCAAACGTGGAAGATGTGGAGGGGGATTTCCAAGGATTGAATCCTGCCAGTAATAAATTTTTTGCCCATTGCTTGGTGTCCAATATAGATTTTCAACGAATTGAGGCAGCGATTTTTTGCATAATTTGAAAATTGGAGACCCATCAGTTCTACCGTGCTCCCCCTCTAGGCATCTGAGCCTTGAGCCCAGAAAGTATTTATTTTTTAGAACGCGACTACACCATGAAGGTTTTGGATCGAGCATATTCCAGAGTAATTTAGCCCCAATGGCCAGATTTTGAAATTTTAGATCCCTGATTTGAAGTCCTCCCTCAGATCTTGGCAGCTTGATAGTTTTCCAGCTGACCAAAGAAAACTTTTTGCCTCCTCCATTGTTCCCACCATTCCAGAGAAAGGATCTCAGCAAACCTTCTATTTGATTTATAATTCTAACGGGAGAAAGAACAAGGGAGCATTGGTAAAGTAGGCCGCTGTTCAGGATAGCTTTGATTAACACTGCCTTCCCAGCCAGGTTTAACCATGTTGTCCCCCGTCCTGTGATTTTCTTTTTAATTTTTTCCACAATAGGATTCCAATCTGAACACTTGGATTTCAGTTTGAAAATAGGAACCCCTAAATACTTGAAGGAATCCCAACTAACAGCACCATCCATATTTAGTATCCTGGAGATGTCTGACATTTCCCTTGGGTTTAAATTCCATCCATAGATCTGGCTCTTCCTGAGATTGATTTTACTCCCTGAGGCCAGACAGTAACGGTTCAATTCAGTTTTAAATAAACAGGCTATTATCTAACTAGCTCCTCCCATTAAGATGGTATCATCCGTGAATTGCGCATGGTTGATATCCTTAGTCCCTCTAGCCAGCCTTATGCCTGGAAGCTCCTGCTCTTGCATGGCATTTTCCAATTGAAAACTAAGTACCGAGGCCTGAATGGCGTAGAGCAGAGGGGAGAGCGAGCACCCTTGCCTCAGGCCTCTCGAAGATTGAAAGAATGGAGCAGCTCTTCCGTTGATGAGAGGGGAAATCCAAGGCTTGCTGATACAGGCCTTGACCCAAAACACAAATTCAGGAGTGAATCCAAATCTCAGCATTACACTAAAGAGGAATGGGTGGCTGACTCTATCAAAAGTGTTTGCCAAGTCGAGTTTCACCACCATCCCTTTGTCTCCATTCTTCAGGCTCGAGTGGATGGCTTCTTGTACTAATATAATATTATCCCAAATCTTCCTTCCTTTAACGAATCCTCCTTGGTTCTCTGGGATAATATTTGGCAGGATATGTTTTAATCTGGAAGCCATGATCTTAGTAATAATTTTATATCCTATGTTACACAGGAATATTGGCCGGAACCTATCAAAGGATTTGGCTTCTTTCTCTTTAGGGATGAGAGCCAAAAATGCAGAGTTTGTACTTCCTCCAATTTTCCCACACTTCTGAGATTTACTGATCATTTTTAATAAATCTTTTTTTATAATATCCCAGCAGCTGATAATGAAGTTGGCATTAAACCCATTTGGTCCTGGGGCTCTATCCTCCTCCATATTATCAACCGCGTCCTTGATCTCTTCCAGCGTGATGGATTTGTTCAGGTTGTCATTTTCTTTACTCTTTACAGTCCTAGGGACCAGATTCAGTAGCTGGACATCATTTGTAGTGGATTGTTCAGTGAACAAGTCGTTGAAGTAGCTTGTAGCTTCTAATTTAATTTCCTCAAAATTGATGATTGCCCTATCATTGGCCTGGATCTCGAGCACGCAATTATGACATTTCATAGCCTCTGTCAATTTGTGAAAGTAACCGAAGTTCCTATCACCGTCCTTCAACCACTTACATCTAGATTTTAGACACCACCCTTCAGCCTCTTTTCTACAGGCCACGTGAAGATTCATTTGCAGATTGGTTTCCATATGAATGTCATCCTGGGTCACGATTTTGTCCTCCATGATAGCCTGATGTGATTCCAGCACGGTGGCAGCTTGGAGTTTAATGAAGTTTGGAGGTGGTAACAATTTGGCCCAACTCTTCAAAAAAAAATTGAGCCTTCTCAATTTCTCCTCCCAAACATAGAAGGGAGACCCTGTGACTGGATGAGCCCAAGAGTCAGCGACGATTTTTAAAAACTCAGCATGATTGATCCACATAGAGTTAAATCTGAACGGGATAGGGCCCAGATTCCTTTCAGTCACCATCTCCAGAAGAATGGGCTTATGATCAGAGCCTCCAAAAGGTAAGATTTTGGATGTCATGTTCAGGCCCAGCAAGAGAAAGGTGTCCTGGACCAGGAAGTGATCAAGCCTGGCAGCAATGTGCCCAGGACCGATCCTCCTATTATTCCAGGTGTATTTCCCTGTAGTTGGCTTAATGTCAATTAGCTCCCAAGACATGATGGTCTCTTCCACAAGATCAGTAATGGGGTCTGTAAACCGAGAACCTCCTCTCCTTTCATCCTGGCTAAGGGTGACATTCAGGTCCCCAGCCAGAATAATCTTACCATGCAGTTTACTCCTTTCCTCACGGAGTAGAGTCGAGTAATTTAATTTTTCAACATAAGAATTAGGTGCATATATATTGAATATACTTACCAGAGTGTTGGAGTCTTTTTGCCTCAGCAGAGTGAGGATCCAGTGGGTGTTGTTCTTGATGTCCACAACTTCAAATTTCTTATCATCCCAGAGAGTTCCTATGCCTCCGGAGGCTCCCCTGGAGCTTAATGCAGCAATGCCCTTTTTTTTCCAAAATTTTTTACTGACTTGGAGGAATGCAGCTTCCTCCATCTTGGTTTCCTGGATCAGACAGATGTCTGGGTGGTGAAGAGAGATAAGATCTAGCATAGCTTCTTCCTTGATTTTACTTCCAAGCCCTCTACGGTTCCAAGAAATTACCTTCATTACTTACTTTTAGAAGCCGTAGGCATCCCTTTTAGGGCGTGCCCATGCTGGCGGGTGTTTCTTGGATTTTTCAGCAACTTTTCTAGGGTTAACTGGGAGCCTTGTACCTTATCCTTGTAAGTGGCTTGCTCCCTTACTTCTTTTCTAGATTTCCTTCCTTTAGTTTTGGTCAACCTTGGAGTGGTAATTTCGATTTCCCCTTCCTCCTTTTCTTCTTCTTCCGATTCAGGTCCTTCTTCAGATTTCCCCAGGCTATTTCCTTCTTTGGTTCCTACTGTTCCTTCCTCATTATCTTTCGCTTGATCTGAGAGGCCTGCTTCCAGATCCTTACTTTCTTCATAGTTAGATCTGTCTTCTGCATCATTAGTATCATCCCTTGCTTCTGTCATTTCTGTAATCTTTGAGGGCTATTGAATTTTTTCAGATGGACTAGCTCTATCTTCTTTGTTCCCCTCACCCTTCTTAGGGACCCCTCCAGCTTGGTTTTTAGATTTGGATCTGTTCACCCTGTGCCATCCTTCCACCTTGTCTTGTTGGCTCTCAATGTTATTTTTAGCGCAATTTTGAATGAAGTGCTCGTATTCATGACATCCTCTGCATTTGAAGGGGAGTTGTTCGTAGTCCAGTTTTTGGAAGTGAGACCAATTCCCCACCGTTAATTTTATAGCTTCTGGCAGTCCTGCTTCGATATCAACCTCAACGCAAATGCATGCACAGGTGTATTGATCCTTTGGGCTAGCCATGTCAATGTATTTCCCCAAAGCGTTCCCTATGGCTTGTAGGGATTTGGGATTCCAACAGTGCATAGGGAGATTGGGCAGTCTAACCAAGACTGGCACAGCTTTGGGGGTATCGACTTATGGATCAAAGTCTGGGGTCCACCCGTTGAGATAGAGTCCTTGCAGCCCCATGAAGTAGGGCCCATTCCTGAAAATTAGGTCTTTGTCTTCTTTAGATTCGAAGTCAAAGAGGAAGTATCCCCTTCCGATGGAGTAGGAAGCTACATTCTTGGAAATTAGCGGTCACCAGTTCCTTTGGACCCAGCTGTCAGTAGTTTTAGGTGAGGGCTAGAGCCCTGTGAATTGCTTGATCAGGGCTCAATCCGCCAAGGAAAGGGCAACTCGAATCGTTTCTTCCGGGGGAGGGCAACCTCCGGCACATCCTCAATTCTTTTAACGAACTTCAGGAGGTCTCCTTTGCCATATCTTTTGGTGTGATTAGCGATTAGCCTTTCGAAGGCATCCGATCGTAAATTTGGCGGCGGATTGCCACCAACCTCGTCCACCATTGAGCTACCCCACCTAAGGCCGATCCAGCCTCAGAGCATGAGAGCCTTTCACGTCCAGGCAAGACCTCCAAGATAGCGCAAAGGCCAAGAGCCGTGCACAGTCCCAACCTCGCATGCACACTCGAAGCTCACGCTCTCCTCCTTCAGATCGAGCTCACGTGAGGGAAGCAATCCTGCTGCCGTCCTCAGATCCGATTGCCCTGCTCTCACGTCCTCGATTCAACCTGCATGCAAAACGTCGAAATTGCCCAAGTTTACTTAATTTTTTATGAAAGCAAAAAATGTCATTTAAAAATGATTTTTTTATATTTATTGATTTTTTTACTATTGTAATTAACATCTACATAGTACAAATTTTAGTGCTCAATGCTCAACTAAATGATTGGAAAGTTGGAAGTTGGAACGTGGAAGGCTCAAGCCCTTGTATTTGGAATCTTGGAAAGCATTATCAAAGGTACTCCTTGTAAAAAAATTTGATTTAAATTTAAAAATTTGTTTAAAAATTTACTATTTCAAAAAATGTTATAAAACGCTTCCTTATATTTATAGTGATTTCTATCATGATTTCTGTAATGTATATAGATTTAAAATCAAAGAATATTGATTAATTTTTCAACTCTATTGAAATTGAATTGAAAATTTATATATTGAATTTTGTATTGATTTATGCAAGTACTAAATTAATACTCCATGCATTTTATACTCCACAATGGCCAGCGGCCACTAGCCAGTGGGCCACCCACAAGCCACTATATTCCTCCCAAATCCCGATTCAAACCATCGCCTGATCCCGCGCGTCATTAGAGTGTCAATCATGAGTGCCTCTCGTTATGGTGGGCAATTTTTTCTCGCTGCAATCGTATGGAATGGAAGGCCATTATGGAATCCTCTGAATGAGATAATCATGGCAATGAATTGGTCGGGTTCTAGATACAATCAAAAGCGAAGAGGTCATGCCATGTTTCATACGGTTAATTTCTGCTCAATCTTATCAGCAGAGATTCACATATTTACATAGGTCAATGCCAAGATTTTTGTTTAGCACAAACAAAATCAAATACGGAGACGAATCGTGAAGCCTGCAAGTGGACTTTGCATAACAAATTTACATAGATTTCTATCAACGCATAGAAAATCAAATATGGAGCCGAATCATGCAGTCTGAATCATGAATCCTGCAAGTGGACTTTGAAGGCAGAAAGTAATGTCTTTAAACTAAGAGATTAGCAACGTTTGTATCCACTTACTGAGATAAACAAATTTACATTTTAATTTCACATTAGTAACAACTGCACCTGAAGAATTTAGAAAATATTTTATCTCTAGTGTTATTAGCTTCTATTTTATAATATCAATTTTGCAAACAAGGTTGTGCCCGTATTTGTATTTCGAATAAACCACGGGCGGGCTTCTTAGGATCTTGTAGAATTTGAATCTATTTGCCATGCAGACCGTCCATCTGTTTCTCTAAGATCGCAGAGCAACGTGCTTTCTTATCACTCAATTTGTAGGGGTAGGGGAGTGCAACGTGCTTGGAGGATGGATACCACGACATAAATAGAGTGGGCCCACTCCCAAAGATTTTTACAACCAAAGCAATGGAATGAGATTTTATGCTCCCAAGTAGTGATGGAAATTGACCGATAAAATGATGGTTGTCAGGCATTTTGATCGTTAAAATTTTGATAAAACGGTTTTTCTGATGGGTAAATTTATCATTTAAACATATTTTTGAAGGGCAATAAAATTTTCAAAACCTCATTATAATATACTACTATTTTTTAAGGACAACAAAATTACTAAAACTTCATTATACATTACTAATATTAATACTTTTAGTAATGTTAATACTTTTATCTTATTACTAAAATAAAGTTATACTTTCCAAATTCTAATCATACTTTCACTAAAAAGAAAAATACTAAATTGTTATTATTTCTATGGAGTAGTCTAACGGGTCGACGATTTCGCTCGGCGTTAGACTACTCCGTCTACCCACCGTCACCGTCTCCGGCACATCAGCGCAGCACGTCAGTCAAGAAGTGGGTCCATCCCGAATCAAATCCTGAACGCGATCGACGTCCTCTGCTTCTCGCCGTAGCCAACGTGCCCACCAATTACTCCACGCCGCGGGTTGGTCCATAACAACACGATTCCAAGTCCTGGTCCTGGTCTTGCCATGGCCTCAACATTTAGAATCATTTTCCCTTTTAAAGCAGGGAGAACCGATAGGGTATTTACACCTCCAATCCAAAAATAACAACCAAGATATTTCAAGAGGTTAAAACCCAATGAGCAGGAAGAGTATTTTGCAGAGCGTAACAAAAAAAGCAGGAAGTTGAAGCTGGAAAAGAAGTGGAAGAGGGGAAAGAAATTTGAGACCTGGAGGGATGGTTGTTTTAGTGGAGATCTGAGCAAAGGAAATAGCAGAAGGAAGAAGGCCTCTGCATATTCTGGCTTCACCCATGAAGGATTTTGAGATGGCAAATCTCATCACATGGTCTAGGCACTTGGCTCAGACAGGCAATATTTTGGACCATTTCGTTTTCCAAACAGTAATTCATGTATCCTTTGTGAGCAAATGGCTTGTATTATAGCAGCAGTGTATAGACAAAATCTTAGAGACACATACTTAAATACGCAGGTATTCACCTCAGTAACATACAGAGTATGGCCAGTAGATGCAGGACAATTTATGTATTGTTTGGAATGGAATCCATGATAATATCCAGAGATTGAATATTCTCTGAAACTGTTCACATTCGTACTCTTGGACAGACAATTTAAATGCAGTGACTGCATTAATCTGTGAGATTCATTTTCTGAATCCTTTTTCCTTAACAAAAACAAACAATGTGTTCATTAAGGAATGGTCTATGAGATTCTACCCTTTGATTGGATTCATGTATATCATCGGGAATGTGGCTTTTACCTCCTTTATTAACTTCATGCATAGTTGGTTCAGAGGTGATAGAATGAGAAGAAGCCTAAGAAGAACTAGATTTGGTAAAGTGTGCATGCCTCTTTCCTTTAGGGTTGAGTGATGGATTTAATGAATCTTTAGGTTAACTAGTTGGTTGTAGGGGATGGGCCTGAGAGGATACCAAAGCTATTTATTAAGAATGTTGCTGAAGTGCTTGAGGAGGAGGTAACAGAAAGGACAAGGTATTCTATCCATGGATACTAGATGGATGATTGGGCTCTATCTGGTTTGAGCCTCAATATGCACAGACACATGAGGGGGAACATGAACTCCAAGAATGTTAGGTTGAGAATGAGTTTGAGGTCCAATATAGGGTCTATGAGCTAGACATGGCCTTGGCCATCCAAATCTGGTAATCCTCTTTGAATAAGCTAATTAAACTCATTTGAATCGACATCAAAATGCTTTGAGAACCTCGATATTTTGTTTGTTCCTCCCTGTCATGGATGTTAGTGATATATACCCCACTTATATATATGCCCTACTTCCTCTATTTCCACCTCTACTGAAGAAACTCATCTATATTGATACAAAGTAAGATCAATATAAGAACTCGACAATGAAAAAGATATCAAATAAATATCCAATTAAAATTTTCTTTTTATGGATTTGAATCATGACAGCCATTCATACATGCAATCAAGTTACAAGGGATCATGGGATTAGAATATCATATTATTCTTGAAACAATCATCCTTCATCGAATGAGAACATTGATATCTGCTAACGTTCTTGTTGAACATGGGAAAACAGGTATCACTTGGAATGTGAGGGGAAATGAGTGAATTGTCTGGGGCTACGGAGTGTGGCTAGTGAGGAATGTTACATTCTCAAAAAATACATTATTATTCAACCCAATTAATATTCAATCATCCTAGGCAATGAAATTCAATCACCATCAACTTTCAATCATGAATTTGAAATTCTTACACAATCATAAGAAATCCACTTTACATTTTATTCAATGACAATGTATGATCCCATATACTCTCAAGATTAATTTAAAACATACAACTTGTGTCATGATAGTTTTATTTGCAAAGCATAAGATCATTCAGTATGTTTGGCATCATCTATTCATTGATCTTATCATCTAAAAAATATAGCAGCAAGGTGACTAAACTTTAATTCCAACTCTTCCAAACAAAACCAACCAGATTGCATTTCAAATGAACAACAATCCATGAAGTGATACTAAAACCATGAAACCGTGTCATTGTTCCTGTGGATATATAATATATAACTGATATCATTTATGCCCTAAAAATAAGTACTGATCATATAAATTATGTAGTATTTGCATGCACTCTGAATGAGAATTAGTTATTTTCAACGGTGCTAAGATTGCAATTGCATCAAATGAAGATTTGATAGATTGCCATCGAAAAGAGCCGGCTGCAACCTGAACTTCACCAGGAGATCTGAATCGTTGAGGTCGTAGGCGCTTTGGGGGCTGGACCCACCTTCGTTTGGAGATCGGTTTGCATCTGAAGTCGCAGGCTGATCGTTCTGATCTCGCTGTCCACGCTGTGCTGGATCTGCTGGTGGATCCCAGGCCACTCAGGCTCCATGTGCTGAGTTTGGATCTGGTCGGGTAGGCTGATGACGACAGAGGTGGATACCTCTGAGAGATCAGATGCTTTCAACAGGCTTTTAGCTTCTCAATCCCAGAGATCAGGCAAAGGAGAACTCCCGAAATTCGTGAAAAGACTTGAAGATGTGCCAGAAGTGGCCCTGCCTCCGGAAGAAACCATCCGAGTTGCCCTATCTCTGGCAGATCGAGCCCTGATCGGTCAATTCACGGGACTTTGGCCCTCGCCAAAAACAACGGAATCCTGGATCCAAAGGAACTGGAGGCCACTGATCTCTAAAAATGTGGCCTCTTACTCTGTCGGAAGAGGTTACTTCCTCTTCGATTTTGAATCCAAGGAGGATAAAGATCTAATCTTCAGGAACGGGCCTTATTTCATGGGGCCACAGGGCCTCTATCTCAATGGATGGTCCCCGGACTTTGATCCGGAGGCGGACATTCCCAAAGCTGTCCCAGTCTGGGTCCGTCTCCCGAACCTCCCAATGCACTGCTAGAATTCCAAATCTCTCTGAGCCATCGGGAATGTCCTGGGGAAATACATTGACACGGCAAGCCCTAAGGACCAATACTCCTGTTCCCGTATTTGTGTGGAAGTGGACCTTGAGGCTAGCCTTCCGGAAGCTATCAAATTGACAGTGGGGAATTGGGCTCACTTCCAAAAGCTCGACTATGAACAACTCCCGTTTAAATGCAGAGGCTGCCATGAATATGGGCATTTCGCTCGGAACTGCCCTAAGAAGCCTGAGATCCAGCAAAACAAAGCGGAAGGTTGGCATAAGGTGAACAGGGCTAAATCTAAAAATCAATCTGTCGAGGACCCAAAGAAGGGCGAGGGGAATAGATCCACTGTCCCTGTTGAAGGATCCCAAGAAATTCCTCCCCAAAAAATACCCATAGAAGTAAGGGATGAGTCAAACGAAATTGAAGCAAAATCTAGCAACGGAGAAAGTAAAGAAACCGGAGCTACCTCATCAGATAACCAAAGGAAAGATCAAGAGGAAGACACAACATTGGCAAAAGAAGGAGACAACTTAGGGCAATCAGAGGAAGAACAAGAACCAGAATCAGATGAGGAGGAAGAGGAGGAAGGGGAAATTGAGTTGTCTACCCCTAGACGGACCAAAACCAAGGGAAGGAAATCTAAGAAAGAACTAAGGGATCAAGCAACCTATAAGGACAAGCTGCAAGGGTCCCAGTTAACCATAGAAAAGATGATTAAAAACACTAGGAATACTCGCCAGCAGGGGCATGCCCAGAAAGGGATGCCTATCATTACCAAAAGTAAGTAATGAAGGTCCTCTCCTGGAACTGCAGGGGTCTCGGTAGCAAATCAAAAGAAGAAAGTATGACAGATTTAATAACCATTCATCAACCGGACATCTTGCTGGTTCAGGAGACTAAAATGGAGGAAGACGCATTTCTCCAAGTCAGTCTGAAGTTCTGGAAAAAAAAAGGCAAAGCTGCATCTAGTTCAAGGGGCGCATTTGGCGGCATTGGCACCCTGTGGGATGATAAGAAGTTTGAGGCCGTAGACATCAAGCACAACCCCTACTGGATCCTCACCCAGCTGAGGCAATTAGACTCCAATAGCCTGGTAAGTATCTTCAATATTTATGCACCAAATTCATATGCTGAAAAAAAAATATGCTGGACCCTCCTCCGAGAGGAAAGAAGCAATCTGGAAGGGAATATTATCCTGGCCGGGGATTTAAACATCACCCTGAGCCAAGATGAAAAGAGAGGGGGCTCTCTGGTCAGAGATCCTATCCGAGAAATGGTGGATGAAATTATTATGGACTGGAATTTAATGGACATAAAGCCCTCTGTGGGCAAATATACCTGGAATAATAAAAGGTTTGGGCCGGGGCACATCGCTGCCAGACTCGACCGCTTCTTAATCCAGGACTCTTTCCTCCTGCTGGGGCTGAATCTGTCCACTAAAATCTTACCATTTGGCGGCTCAGATCACAAGCCTATTCTACTAGAGATAGAGAATGGCAAGAATTTGGGGCCGATCCCGTTCAGATTTGACCACCTGTGGGCCAATCGTCCCGAGTTCCTAAAAATTGTCACTGAATCATGGTCCCCTCCGGTCACAGGGTCCCCCTTCTACGTATGGGAGGAGAAGTCACTCCCCCTCCCTACTCAAGCCAAAACTCTCGATGCCCATGCATTGGAACTCCATCAGTCCAAAATTGAGGTTGGACCTGTAGATTATATTGATCTTCAAATGGAGGCTAAGCTCCACTCGGACCTTCACGTTGCTTGCTGGCAGGAATCTGAATGGTGGAGGAATAAATCTCGGTGCAAATGGCTTATAGAAGGCGATCGGAATACCAGTTGTTTCCACAAACAGGCAGTGGCCAGAAAGAATTTTAATTATGTTAAAGAGATTCAAGTCCAGGATAATCTTATTACCAATTTTAAAGACATTAAAAAGACAGCGTCTACCCATTTCCATGAGCTGTACACGGCCCAGCCTAATCTCCAAGACGCCGATCTCCTTAGTCTAGTTCCCAGAAAAGTGAAGAATAAGGATAATATTTTGCTGTCAAAAACCATCACGATGGAAGAAATTAAAAAAGCAGTTGAAGAGATGGAGGATGGCCGAGCTCCGGGGCCAGATGGTTTTAATATCAATTTTATAAAAAATTGCTGGGATATAGTAAATCATGATCTTTTTAAAATGATTTCTAAATCTCAGAGGTGCAGAAAAATTGGTGGCAGTACTAACTCTGCGTTTTTGGCCCTCATCCCAAAAGAAAAGGATGCAAAGTCCTTTGATATATTCAGGCCAATATCCCTGTGTAATATAGGGTATAAAATTATTACTAAGATCATGGCCAGTAGATTGAAAAATATTCTGCCTTTATCTGGTTCCGGAAAACCAAGGAGGTTTCGTCAAAGGTAGAAAGATTTGGGATAATGTCATCTTAGTCCAAGAGGCTATCCACTCAAGTATGCAGAATGGGGATAAAGGCATGGTGGTCAAGCTTGACCTGGCTAATGCTTTCGACAGGGTCAACCATAACTTTTTAAGCCAGGTAATGCAGAGATATGGTTTTGCTCAAGGTTTTATCAACTGGGTCATGGCCTGTATCAGTAAACCGTGGATTGCTCCACTAGTCAATGGGAGAGCTGCCCCCTTCTTTCAAGCCACGAGAGGACTGAGGCAAGGGTGCCCACTCTCCCCTTTGCTCTACGCCATTCAGGCCTCCGTCCTTAGTTATCAGCTGGAAAATGCCAGGCAAGAGCAGGATCTACCTGGCATCAGAATGGCCAGAGGTGTTAAAGAAATTAATCATGCGCAATTCGCAGACGATACCATTCTCCTCGGAGGCGCTAGTCCCATCATTGCCCGCCGTTTCAAGAGTGAACTGATCCGTTACTGTCAAGCTTCTGGCAGTAATCTCAATCTAAGAAAGAGCCACATCTATGGCTGGAATCTCAATCCAAGGGAAATGCTAGAGATCTCCCGGGTTCTTAATATAGAAGGAGATGTCTTCTGGGAGTCTTTCAAATACTTAGGAGTACCTATCTTCAAAAGTAAGCCCAATAGCTCAGCCTGGCAACCAATTGTGGACAAAATTAAGAGTAAAATCATGGGATGGGGGACAGCCTGGCTAAACTTGGCTGGAAAGTTAATTCTTATTAAGGCTGTGTTGAACAGCCTCCTTCTATACCAATGCTCTCTGATTCTAGCTCCGATTAAAATTATTTCCCAAATTGAGGGACTTATGAGATCCTTCTTGTGGCAAGGCGGAGCAAACGGAAGGAAAAAATTCGCTTTGGTAAATTGGAAAACTGTAAAATTGCCCAAACAAGAAGGCGGCCTGCACATAAGAGATCTGAGAATTCAAAATCTCAGCATGGGATCTAAGCTGCTCTGGAGCATGCTGGATACCAAGCCATCGTGGTGCAACTCTATGTTGAGACGTAAGTATTTCCCAGGCCAGCGACTGAGGTGTTTTGATGAGGACAACCACGTGAGAAGGGGATCAGCCGTCTTCAACCTTTGTAAGAAATCATTGCCTCAATTCCGGGAGAATCTGCACTGGATACCGGGAAATGGACAGTCAATTAATCTTTGGGAAGACACGATCCTCCACAAAAAACCGCCCCAGCTCCCACGCCTTCAGCATTGGATGGTCTCAATGGGCCTCTCGTCCCTTTGGGATATCTCCTCATGGGAGGTCGCCGAGCCAAATCGCTGGAGTGGCTGGGCTGTCCCAGCGTGCCCTGAAGAGATGGAGGAAGACAAATTTCAATTGCTTCAGCATTTGGCAGGACTTGCTCCAATTTCTAAATTCAAGAAGGACAGGCGTGGATGGGGGGATGGCAATTATAACGCCTCTGATGGGTACAGGCATTTTGCAGCCAACTTCAATGTGCCAGGTAATCCAAAGAAGTGGCTTAAATTGTGGAACTGCAGCACGCTCCCTAAGATAGAGCTGTTCATTTGGACTTTGCTCCATGAGAAAATTCTAACAGGGGATAATCTGGAGAAAAAGGGGTTCGTAGGGCCGTTTCGGTGTCCTCTATGCGCTGAAGCCTCCGAGAACATAAACCATCTGTTTTTAACTTGTCCTTATGTCATTTCAGTATGGAAGGAGGTGATGAAGAGCTGGGGAAATGAAATACAGCTGCGAGAAAATATTCAGGTATGTTTTCTTAATTGGGACAGTTTTTATCAGGGTGAGCTGGCCAATAAAAAAGGATTGATGGCCTGCTGGATGAAACTTCCCAAACTAATCTGCTGGGGTCTCTGGATTGAAAGAAACCATAGAATTTTTAAAGATAAAATCCAACCAGCATGGAGAACAACTATTAAAATTATTGCTCTGTTTAAGGAGGTTGTCAGAATTTCCAAAATCCCAAAAAATAAAGCAAACCTGACTGCCAAAGAAAACAAGTGGATGCATAGCCTAGACATCAAGACGGCAAATAAGGTGGCTGTTAATAAGGTGGAGGATTGGGAGATCAGATTAGACAACTCGCAATTTGAGAACTGGCTTAGAGAGAGGAAACTCTTTAAACTTTTCTTCGATGGATCCTCTAAAGGGAATCCTGGGAAAGCAGGAGGCGGTGGTGTCATCTTCGATCCAGGAGGAAATAAGGTGTTGGAATTCTTTTGGAATATCGGTTACGATTCCAATAATATGGCTGAAGCTTATGGGCTTTGGCAGGGCCTTAAACAGTTAAAAAATAAAGGAGTGGATGAAGTTATGGTATTCGGGGATTCCAGGTTAATTATTCAGGAGCTGAACGGAGGCAGTAGGAGCAAGAAAGAGCAATTTGCAAGACTGATTAGGAGAATCAGATACAAGGCTAACACGTTCAGGATAATTAAATTTTTTCACATTCTTAGAAATCTTAATGCTCTGGCGGATTCGGCAGCAAATAAGTCCATAACCATTGGCATTAATGAGTTAAATGTAAATTCTGTTGTATCCATTGATATACCTCCCTAGATCGGCTACAGGCGTTTCGTCTGAATCTAGCTGAGTTTCGGATGTTAGTTGGATTATGTTCCTCTGATCAGTATTTTTCTTACTGAGCTCTTCTTAATACTATAACCGCTTTTGTTAAAAAAAATAAAAATAAAAAGAAGATTGCAATTGCATCTATTTCCGAAATTTTTTTCTATTGAATTCAAACTCTCATCCAATAATGATTGATAGAAACAATTTCTAAGCCCAACATTTAACATTGAGGGCTATAGGAGTATCAATAGTTTTACCAATGGCCTAATAATTCTTTAATTTCATTATAAAACTCTAACTGAATACATTGTTTGTTTTTGTTAAGGAAAAAGGATTCGGAAAATGAATCTCACAAATTAATGCAGTCACTGCATTTAAATTGTCTGTCCAAGAGTACGAATGTGAACAGTTTCAGAGAATATTCAATCTCTGGATATTATCATGGATTCCATTCCAAACAATACATAAATTGTCCTGCATCTACTAGCCATACTCTGTATGTTACTGAGGTGAATACTTGCGTCTTTAAGTATGTGTCTCTAAGATTTTGTCTATACATTGTTGCTATAATACAAGCCATTTGCTCACAAAGGATACATGAATTACTGTTTGGAAAACGAGATGGTCCAAAATATTGCCTGTCTGAGCCAAGTGCCTTGACCATGTGATGAGATTTGCCATCTCAAAATCCTTCATGGGTGAAGCCAGAATATGCAGAGGCCTTCTTCCTTCTGCTATTTCCTTTGCTCAGATCTCCACTAAAACAACCATCCCTCCAGGTCTCAAATTTCTTTCCCCTCTTCCACTTCTTTTCCAGCTTCAACTTCCTGTTTTTTTTGTTAAGCTCTGCAAAATACTCTTCCTGCTCATTGGGTTTTAACCTCTTGAAATATCTTGGTTGTTATTTTTGGCTTGGAGGTGTAAATACCCTATCGGTTCTCCATGCTTTAAAAGGGAAAATGATTCCGGAATGTTGAGGCCATGGCAAGACCAGGACCAGGACTTGGAATCATGTTGTTATGGACGAACCCGTGGCGTGGAGTAATTGTTGGGTGCGTTGGCTGTGGCGACAAGACGACGAGAAGCAGAGGACGTCAATCACGTTCAGGAGTTGATTTGGGATGGACCCACTTCTTGACTGACGTGCTGGTCTGATGTGCCGGAGACGGTGACGGTGGGTAGACGGAGTAGTCTAACGCCGGGCGAAATCGTCGACCCGTTAGACTACTCCTTATTTCTATAACCCATGTCTTTTTATTTTGTAAGTTTCCTTATGTTTTGTGAAAGCAAAAAATGTCATTTAACAGTGATTTTTCTATATTTATTGATTTTATTATTATTGTAATTAACATCTACATAGGACAAATTTCAGTGTTGCTCAATGCTCAACTAAATGATTTGAAAGTTGGAATTTGGGACTTGGAATGTGGAAGGTTGAAGCCCTTGGAGTTGGAGTCTTGGAGACACAGTCTTGGAAAGCATTATCAAAGGTACTCCTTGTAGAATTTTTTTGGTTTAAATTTAAAGATTTGTTTAAAAATTTATTATTTAAAAAAAAAGGTATAAAACATTTCCTTGTATTTATAGTGATTTCTACCATGATTTATGTAATGTATATAGATTTAAAATCAAATAATATTGATTAATTTTTCAACTCGATTGAAATTGAATTGAAAATTTATATATTGAATTGTGTATTGATTTATGCAAGTACTAAATCAATACTCCATACATTTGATACTCCACAATGGCCAGTGGGCCACCCAAGGGTCACCATACTTCTCTTAAATCCCGATTCAAGCCATCCCCTGATCCTGTGCGTCGTTAGACTATCAATCATGAGTGTCGTTATGATGGGCAATTTTTTCTCGTTGTAATCTTATGAAATGGAAGGCCATTATGCAATCCTCTGAATCAGATAATCAAGGCAATGAATTGGTCAGGTTCCAGATATAGTCAAAAGGGAAGAGGTTGTGCCATGTTTTGTACTGTTAATGTTCTGCTCAATCTAATCAGCAGGGATTCACATATTTACATAGGTCAATGCCAAGATTTATGTTCAGCACAGACAGAGTCAAATACGAAGACGAATCGTCAAGCCTACAAGTGGACTTTGCATAACAAATTTACATAGATCAATTCTAAGATTTTCGTCAACACATAGAAAATCAAATACGGAGCCGAATAAGCATGCAAGTGGACTTTGAACGCATAAAGTAATGTCTTTAAAATAACAGATTAGCAAGGTTTGTATCCACTTACTGAGATAAACAAATTTACATTTTAATTTCACATTAGCAACAACTGCACTTGAAGAATTTAGAAAATATTTTATCTGCAGTGTTATTAGCTTCTATTGTATAATATTGATTTTGCAAACAAAAACAATGATGTGATCTTTTTTTATGCAAAATTTTTTAAAATTAAAAAATCATTTTTATGTTTATTTATACTTCATTATTTATTTATTTTTGCAAATTATGATGTGTATTTGTATTTATTCTTTTAAGTTATATTTTTATATAATATTAATTTAGAACATAAATAATATATATAATAAATAGGAATTAAGTTAATGTACCATGATAGATATTAATAATGACCATTTTTTTATTTTAATATAAAAATGTCAAGAAAATCAATATTATTTTGAAAAATAATTAACAAAAAATAATTACTAAATGGTAAAAATTTTAGCAAACATTCAACAATGAAGAGTAAAATTTTAAACAAAACGGTAAATATAAAATGCCAAAACGTATAAAAATAATAATTTACGGATAAAATAAAAACAAAAATCCAACATGCCCCCATGTAAAGAGTATTAATTTTTTATTATTTTATACTTTCAATTCAATTAGTAATATTATTTTATTTTATTTTAGATACATATTCAATTGAATTAGTAGGTTTTTATAAGAAAGTCACGAAAAAGGTAACCATTTTAACTTTTACCGCACTTCTATTTAGTGAATTTTGACTATTTTTAATTTTGGTTAAGTTGGAATTTTACCACACTTCTATTTAGTGAATTTTGACTATACAAAATAGGAAGAATTTTAGTTAAGTTGGAATTTTAATTAAAATTTTGATAAATTTGAAAGTTTAATATATAATAAGAAGAAGAAGAAAAGATTAAAGATATTGTTATGTTGATAGGTGTGAATACTATTTATCAACATTATTTTAGTAGTTCATTTGGTTAAGGTGTGGGTTTAGTTTGTTATGGGACCCAAGTTAAATATCCTCATTGTGACTTAGTTGGGAGGAGACACTCAAGATTCCAGTCATGTTAAGAGTTGGTGTGGCTTACATTAAGTGCTATCGCCTGGTGATTTTGACGGCTTAGATGTTCATCCGTTGTAGTTTCTTAGCCAATGGTTGAAATGCACTAGCCTTAAGTGACCCACATTCCTAACCAACAAAAAAAACATTTATTGGTGTTATTCTCTCCACTTTTGGAGATGAATATCGATCTCTAGAATCCCAAAAATCTAGGAAGATTCATGGTAGTTGTCATTAGTTAAACACCATAACCAATGATTAAGTAAGGCAAAAAATCACCTAAACCCAAAAAAGAAGCTGAACTGATGCATGCCATAATCCAATTGGTGATGTGGATTGAAAGCCCCATTTGAATCAACATAAGTCTGACATAAGACCAATCTACCCAATTGTATGCCTTAATAAGGTCCATTTTGAGGACTAAGGTCTGTAATTTTTTCATCTTAATTGAATGAAGGCATCCTGTGTGATGCCCATTGTGTCCAAGATCTATTAATTGGATAGGAACCCAAATTGCTCCTGCGTGATGTACATTTCCAAAATTGGCTTAATACGGTTGGAGATAATCTTGGTAATAACTTTGTAGAGTAGGTTACAATGAGAAATGGGCCTGTAGTTGTCAAAATACTCGTGCTTATCTTTCTTGGAAATCAGTGTTAAGAAGGTTGAATTAAGCTTACCACAAACAATCTCCTTATGTCTAGAGTCTTTAATAACCTGTGAAAGTTTCTCCCCGAATAAATCAAAGAAATGTAGGAAAGATTCAACAATCTAGTCATCAAGGCTGGAATTTTGGCCTTGAGGAAGTTTTTGAAAACATCCTTCAACTCTTCTATAGAAAGAGGTAAAGGATAATGCTTGAGTACCTCTAGTTGTGCCTCCAATTTATGTGTATGCCCCTGTTTATAGACACAAGCAAAATGACGGCTCACTTCCCTTTGAAGGTTTTGTTTTGAGTTCCCAAATCAAGTTGATGTTGCGCTTGAAGGAAGCATACCGATTGAAAAAATGTATATTACCATTACCTTCCTGTAACCATAAAGCACAGCTTTTGAGGTGCCACATAGGCTCGTTGTGCTTGAGGATTTTAGTTTTACGACCTTCTAAGGCTATCAAGATTCCCGCTAGTATTTTTAGAACATAACATGCTAAATATGTCACATTGACAAGGCGTCTCCTCCTTCCACATTCAACATTCATGGGTTATCCTTCCACGATGGGTATTTAATATCGGTACTTTTTTTTTCAGAAGAAAAAATACTTAGCCTTGATAATCATATGAATCAAAGGATAATGTTTACAGCACATAGAGGGTCAACAGATCCCTCAGAAACATCTGGAGATAGATGAACAATGAGAAGGCAGGCTAGACCATATAGAGATTGCTATGAAATCCTCATCCTCAAAATAAAGAGACACACAAACCACCGAGGACACAAACATAAACCAGACTAATTTTCCACGAAAGCGCTCGGGGAGTTGACTAATCATAATATGTTGCTCTTCATCCATGGAGACTGAAGACAAATAATATCGGTACTTTATATTTATATGCGTGCTTAATTCAACGATTTTAAAGTGGCTTATGACATCTAAGAGCTTGCATAACTTGAAATTATACTAGTCAACATTCGTCTCATGGTTATTATTATTACTATTCCTTGTCAAAGTAAAAATTATAGTAGTGATTGCTTTAAAAGGTGCAATAGATAGAATATCGAAAAAATAACTGAATATTTTTTTTGAAGTAATAAAGACAACTTTTATTATAGAAGGTTGTATTAAAAGTACAATCCAAACATAGAGACAATTAAAATCTTACATAACCAAAATTTACTAGCTTCATTAAAAAACCAGCACTAGTATCTGCCTGACAGCTAGAAAATAATTCTTTATTTTCAACCGAGGATTAACAACAACCTCCCCCTTTCAACAAAATAAGACAAAGGCCAGGTACCTCACTTAAAAGAAGACTAAATGACCATAATTAGTGGCACTTCCATTCGAGTAAAAAGAATACTAGATTATGCCATCCATTTCTCCCAACTCCAACTTAGATAGGTCACTCGCTTTTTGGTTGATCTCTATATAAATATGAGTAAAGGATATACAAGAGAAACCACTCTTCATGAATTTGATACTGTCTAGCCAGTGGGAGAGAACCAAAGACTTTAAACTCGCCTTGTCCTTTACCTAATTGACAACCACTTGGGAGTCTCCTAAAACTTGCAAATGTTTTAAGCCCTAGATTCTATCACAATGAAGAAGACTCCACAACCCAATAAATTCAGCCTGAGTGTTTGTACCCATTCCTGCCTTTAACCATCCTTTAAAGGTTATGTTTTTATCAAATTTGATAACTATATCGGCACCACAGACTCCATCCTTAGCAACTCCGTAAAAAAACCCACAGGATGCTCTTGCAGCAAGGGAGGAAATGAGTAATTTCTGCACTTTTTGGGTAAAGGCTCCTTGCACCATTCAAAAAAACAAGACATGATCTTTAAATAAACAACCTCAGGTTTCTGAAGAAAATTTCAGAAAATGGAAGCATTCCTAGCTTTCCAAACCTCCCACATCACAAAAAGGGAAGGTCACTATAGGGGTCCTTTCTGCTGTACCAGATTTGTAAATTTACCATAATGGACTCACCTTCCCAGCAATGTTGAATGTTCAAATGGTTCATAAGTAAAATCCAAACCTCCAGAAAAAATACAGTCGCCAAACAAATGCATAACCGACTCCATATTTGAGCTACATAGCATGCATATTCCAGGGCCTGCCACACCTCTTCTCTGTAAACCCTCCCACGTCAAGATTTTGTTATTGAGACGCAACCAAGTAAACAATTTAATTTTCAACGGGAGATACCCTTTCCAGATCCATTTCATCCACCATTCAATTTTGACCACACTTTGCATTGAGATAGTTGATTTATACACCAAATTTGCATTCACCTTACCGTCTTTGGAGTTGTACAACCAAACCAACTCATATGGGGAATCAGTAAGAGAGACATTTCCTTGCTTCAGGACTAGTATGAATCTGACCCAATCCTTCGTACTCCTGCCAGTCAGGCCCAACACCTTCGAATCTTCCCACTTACCACGATCAACTCCATAAAAAATATCTTTCAAGATATACAGGTTTCGAGAATGAAGTTCTCAAATAAGGGAAATTGAAAGAAATGAATTTTCACCAATCCCACAAATTGTGTACGACTCCAAAAATTCGTAAAAATTTAAATTTTTTCATGTAACATAAAATGTTCATAGTCATCAATGCCTAGGAACAATTAACTGCTAACGATTACTTTAAACAGTATTAAACTAGAACTGAATATTTTGTTAATCTCTAGTTCTGTATACTTATTAGTTTGTTTTCATAATTCCATGTTAAGGATTTGATTTAGCATGTTATGATTTGGAATAACAGGAATTGAAACATATGTTTTAAATTCTAGTACTAAGTTTGTTTTACTATCGTATGACAAGTAGAAAAGAGCTTCAGTTGAGATCGAGGCTTACTTAGCTTATAGCTAATGCAGTGAAGATTGCTTCTTTTACAGGTTCTTTACAGGTGTTAAGTTTGTTACCAGTTTTCCAGATCAAGATTATTATCTCAACTAGCATAGAATAAAATGCTAGTTAATTTATTTGTTTTACAGCTTTGAGCAGTCAAAGAGGTATCGTTGATCTTATTATTTATGTGCTTCATAGTTACTAGTAATATAAATATTTTTAGTAATATGAACTTAGCTTAGTTACTCTTCCAATTCACTATAACTAAAACTTGTTCGTTTAACTTTCATCATTCTATTTTCAGTTTTAATGCCTGTATGTAACTCTAGTGAAAGGCCTCTCGTATAGCAATTTCCTTTGTTTATATACTTGATGTTGCATAAACCTCCAAGGTTTTTGTTTCTACAAATATCGAGTTAACCTAGGAAACCTATGATCCGAGTATATACATTAAGTACATTGACTGAAGCACACACATAGAACTAGTACTTAGTGCATAAGATAGTTTTCAAGCTATTCTAGTACTCATCAATTAGAGATGCACTAATACAACTTGTGTTTCTTTAAACTATAGTGTTATTACTTTTTATGTAAGGAAGGAATAATTATTTTCTATAAGTAGTCTATCCTTTTTATCCTTTGTATAATTTCTCATATCATAAGGT
>LPNX010415332.1:68673-114707 GCA_001517045.1 Pseudotsuga menziesii | reverse complement strand
CAAAGATTATAAAGCATACTATAACCCTAGTATAATTACTACCTGCCTTCTTTAATTGTTAGGGATACAACCATGTATACCGACCATGATGAAGGATAAGAAAATTTATAACAAGGTTATATCATAGTTTTTATTGATCAAATGGTTATTGTTTGTAGGCTACTCCATAGGTTGTTGAACTATATCAAAAACCCACATTTTGCAAATAAAATCTGAGGACATGTGGTTGAAGTTCAATGAATAGGGTTTGATCTTTTGGTTTTTACCATATAAAATCCTTTAAACCCTAAAATCTCGCATTATCCTAACTTTTATCTTGCTCTGGAAGAAGAGGGACATGGGATCATGGCCGCATTGCCTGACTATAACTCCACTGTGTAAACTTCCTTGCCTTTAGTTTTCTTCTTTTGCGTGTAGGGGTGCATTTGGATGCTATCTTTTGTTTTGTGGACGAACCCCTCTTTTCGCCATTACCTAGCTCTGTAAAAACGATGCACCTATCGTTACCTTGCCTCTGCAAGTGCTATTATTCATTCACTGGTGCATTGGTGAGATGTTGAAGTGAGCACGACTCTTGGGTTGTCGTATTGTGGTCCTGTTGGATTAAGTGTTAACTATTCTCACTACTTAACTCCTGGTGTGGTCATTGACCCTGCCTCGTTGTGGCTTTGAAGTTTAAATTTGAGCTATGCGCGCTGTGTTTTTCTTCTGGCATTACTTTCATAAAGCTCGTTGTTCTCTAAATGGTGGATAGGGTTTGATTAGACCGTCTTTCACAGCAAGGGCAAAGAAAAAATAGAACCATGTATGAATTTTTCCAGTTTATGTTCATTATTGCACTGTTTCAGGTTAATACTTTCGTTATGAGCAGTGGTTTAACATTTGTGTGTTTCAACACTTTTGCAGGCTTCAATCCGAAATGCTTGAGTTGACAGTTACCACAAGAAGGGGCTCCACGTTGGCGTTTCTTCTGGTAAGCCTCAGTTTCACTGAGGTTCCTCCTGCATACACCTCGTTATGGAGACCTGGGGCTTTCATAGCTGAGACTTAAGAATTTACAACCTTCCCAGTCATGGTTTTGTTTTCAGTTAGGTTATTTTATACAGGCTTCTCAGCAGTGACTCTATTTGTGAAAGGCCATAGGGCCGTAACTGATATAATTCAGTTTAGGGTTTAACTAATACTTAAAGCTTGGATAAGCTCAAAGCTTACTATTTTGTAATTTATATATTCAGAAATAAAATATATAATGTGTTTTTTTTTAAAGAAAATAACAAGTTGTAATGTTAATCTGTGTTGGTTTACTTTTCAAATTCTTTTAATAAATATCTTACACAGAAGTATAGTTACTGTAAATTGATTTTTATTTTGATTATGTTTAAAAAGCAAAGAAATGTTCCACAAAGACAATTTCCAAAAAATAGTTTGATTTTTATATTATTTACTTCAGCAGGTAAATAAAAGAAAGGTTGTTTATCCAACCTAAGTTTTTAATGTGTTTTCTAGGTTATTATATGTTGAAAAATATCTTTTAATTACCTTCTCCTAGTTTCTGTTTAGTTCTAATACTATTATTGTGGATAATACTTATGGTTATATAATTGAAGTAAGTAAGTTTTAATTTGTTTTATAGTTGAAATGAATAACCCCTCTCTTAGTAAAAGAGGTGGTAACGTTATTTATATTTTTATAGTTTCTTTGAACATGTTTATTTATAAACCATAATTTCCTTAGTTTAAAATACTTAGTTAGTATTATAATGTTATCCTAGTTTGCATTTTACTTAGATGAATTTATTATATTATATTTCTATCTTTGTTTAATGTTTATTTAAGTTAATATTCATTATTTAATTTCTGTTTTTATAATGATTGTTAATTATTATAATAATAGACTTGTAATAAATAGTCTATATACTGTGTAAGCAAATACACAGACTAAGTAAACCTATACTTTTGGATCTTTACTAAACAGTTATGTTTATATTATTCAAGTACTCTGACTAAATAAAGACATCTAAAATAAAACAAAGTGCATACATACGGATCACTCTTATGAACCTATAGAAAAATAATATATCATATTCATGCATACTTCATTCGATTCTTTATCTGAAATTAATCTAACCTACTGTACTAGAGTACTACCTTTATAAAAGGTGTGGAAAAATACACTTAGGTATTTGTTTATCTATCAGTAAAACTAGTACTTCTTCTAATCAATTACCCTAACCTATCTATTCTAGCATTTAACTATCTTTTTACAGTAAAAGTATTTCTTTTAACTAACCCTAGCAGCAACAGAATAGTATCATAACCTATCATTGCTTAAACTTAAACTTTCCATATAACAATAAATATTTAGAAAGCTAGATATATCAAGTAGAACCTGGAAATATAGATGAGGTGACAACAGCTTAAGGAACCTGTTCCTCCCAACCAACTCCTGGAGAAAAGCTGGACTGCAAATCTCAGGACCCCCGAGCTTGTCTCCTGGTCCACTTGGTAGAAGTACTGGGTGAGAGATGTAGTTTAATATTCCTCTAAAACTCTACCGAGTGTTTAGCAATCAATCAGTTCTACATGCAGCAGCATGAACTCAACTTAGAATAGCTGCACTAGTTCAGGTCTTCAACACATTTCCACTCAAAACATACTTCAGCTAGTCCCCTCCATCGAATTTTCTTGTGCACTTCATTCACTTAGAATGTTCACAAGTCAGGAAAAATGAGTCACCTCAGCTCTCGACAATGGGAAGTTTTATTAGCATGCCTAGGTATTTTGGGTCAGTTTTCACTTAATGAGCCACCTGCTCTTGTTCCACTTTCTTGGGGAACATGACCACAAAAATAGGGAAGTTGCCACCTGCAACAGTTAGAAGTAGTTTGAGGATGCTACCAAGTGTCAATCTGCTCTCAACCCAGCCGTCTCCACCAAGTGACCAGTAAAACACTCATTTAACAGCTTCCCTAAGATGTTGTCTCATATTTCATTTATTTATTAATAAAATATTCAACAATTACATTCAATTATCCTTGACCCCACTTGGTCATTAATTACAAACTTTATAATAAAATATAACATAATGTTTCTTAAAGCATAACATGTTTTGCAAATTGGGGCATGTGACAAATTGGATCAATGCCGATAAACTTTTGAATCCCCCTGCCCACTTTCCAACTCAAAGCCTTTGATATAATTGGCAGACTGTTCACCAGGCTTCTCCAAATAGTTGACATCGAGGAATTTAATCTTGGGCCTGCTCTCAACCAATGAGTGAAATCAAGGCCTTTGAAGCATTTCGCCTTAACTAACTCCCCCCATAAACCAGTGCTGAAGAACGATCTCCACAGATAATTTGCACATAGCGTGGAATTGAACATACCCAAATGTTTTATGCCCCATCCGCCATGATCTCGAGGCAACGACAGAGATTTCCAAGACGCCAAATGCCACTTACCACCCGCTAGTTTACCTACCTAGAAAAAGTTAAATACATATATTGAAATGAACAATAATATCTCATCTGAATAGATGGATAATTGACAAACCAACCTAAGGAAAATAGTTATTGGTTTAAAAGCAAGATTTTCCTAAAGTGCAAACCAACTTAAAAGTGTTTTTACAATTTAGAGAGAAAATATTTTGTTTTGAAAAAGATTGAACTTAAGTAAATTATTTTACAATAAATTGACATTAAATAGTTAGTAACAATGTTAGAACTTTTGTTGTAACTCAATATATATTAAAATTACAATTCCTTACAAGATATTAAAGGAGTTAAAAGAAAGATACTTTAGCTCACATTTTTTATATAGGGACTTTGTGACATATAAAATAGTTAAAGCAATAAATACTCTATTTCCAAGGGTTTCAATAAAAAATTAAGAAATGATGAGAAGATTTCATAATTTTGGAAAATAATCTATTTCTTATTTTGATCATGTATTTCTTCACAATAGAGATGAACACCATATAAATTTAATTTTCATGACATTGGTAGTTTTGAAGTGTTTTTCAATTATGGGATGAAATTATTGTTTTGAAAAAAGTGTTAGTGTAATACATTATATTACAATAAATTGACACTAAATATTGGTGATGTTTCTAGAACATATGTTAACTTAAGTTAGCAAATAAGTTATTCTCTTGTTTATAATGTTCAATGAACATTGTAATTTAAACCCACAATGTAATATTGTTTGTGTTGCATGTTCCTCCATACAATATTCTTAATTAAAATTGAATGGAATTTGAAATCTAAGTACTTCCAAGAAAGAGCGAAAAGAAATCATCTCCCATCATTTTATATGATATTAAAAACAACATTAATTAAAAAAAACAAATATCTAAATTAATTTTGTTTTATTTTAATTAACTATATTATATTAAAAAATACAAATTTCACAATAAAGTTATATTCAAATACACAATATTAAATAAAATGTGATATAGTTGAATCCCCACAGATGGAGAACGTAGATGGGAACGGAAGTAGGACTTAGAGGCCATGTTCATCTTGTGGTAATACTTATGGAGGGAGCAACACTACCTTTCAACATTTTTACTTAAACAAATTATAGTGAAGTAATCAACAACTCTATCAACACAATTGCATTGCAAATCATAATAGCATGCCCTTTACAAGTCATAATATCGTATCCTTTGGCATTATGAAGAAACTAATGAAGGATAATCCATTTAGAGTTTACTAGTATAGACATTGAATGTTGTAAGAATTTTCTTAAGGGAACATATTCTCCTCTATATGTTGTTATTAGGTCAACCTAAATGTGAAAGTGTAAGTCATAATATCATACCATACTCTTAACAAGTCATAATATCATATCCTTTGGCATTATGAAGAAACTTATGAAGAATAATTGACTTAGAGTTTACTAGTATACACTTTGAATGTTGGCATAGGCACAGACATAGGCATAGTTTACTAGTATTTTTGGCATAGACACAATATGTGGCCTGCTGGTGATGATTATTGGGAATACTGATTTGATAGTTTTTTCCAGTCATGTAAACGACTTTGAAGATCTTTCCTCTGATCTCTGAAAATTTTGTAATTCTGAAACGACTTTAAACTAATATAGAGTTGTTTTTTCATTATTGAAAAAAAAACTTTGAATATTGAAAAGGTTTTTATAAGAGAATAAATTATCTTCTCTATGTTGTTATTTGCTCAACATGAATGTGATAAGGTCAATAAATTTTCTTCCGTCTTTCAAATGGAACATATGTCTATGAGTTTCAAAAGTTAGCTCAATCAATTTAACCGTCTCCCTAAAGCATTTTTCCAATAAGAAATATATAGGTTATACCAAATTTGCAAAAATCCAATTAAGTTTTCCTTATAAAAAAAATACCAAATTTTAGCCAATGATAAGTTTAAGGTAAATCATTGGCTGTACGGTTTTGATTTAGCTTCCATTTTCTTGGCATATTGAAGTGAGAATTCCAAGGGAACGCTGAATCAAAGTTAAATACACTTAGAATAGAACCCAACCGAACCCAAAAGTCCACACTCCATAGTCGATGACGTTGAATTCATTCACTACAATAAACATTAAATAAAGGTGAAAAGTGAATTTAGATTGAAAATCTAGTAAGAGGCCAATTTTTATTTATTGAAAAAATCCATCATGAGTAAAATCTTATTACTCATTCGTATAACAGAGCAATTTTTATTTATATAATATAAATACTAATGTTTAATTATACCTATTTAAATTGATAAAATAAAATATTTATTTCATTATAGTCAAATTAATTAAAAAGAGGGAGGGAAGATGTGTTTAGATTTTTGCTTTTACTAATTCCAAATTTTATATGTAAAAGACGGAAAAGTAAAGGTAGCTAGGTAGGTACGTCATGGAATCAATGTTTGACCGTGGATGATGTGTAATTTTAAAATTAGGTATATAGGGGTTGAAAGTTTTAAAGCTAACAATTGTCCCAAGAAAGTGTAATAATACGTCGATAAGTTAATGTTGGAGGGTAAATTGGCTCGAAAGAAGAAACTAAAATTGAATTAGTGTTTTGTAAAGGAAGAGAAATTATGCAGAGTTGTGAAAAAGTGGTGGTGGATCTGACAATGACTATATTTATATTTAATTTCCTGTCTAAAAAGAAGACAAAAAAAGTCAAAGATAAACTATTGATGGCAGAGGAAGAAGGAGATGAAGAAAAAGAAAACGGTAAGAAGTGGAATGAGAGCATTGTATAGAAGGGATAGTTTTTTAGATAGAAATCATGGAAGGATCGACATGAGCATTAGTTCTTTAAATTGGTGCAATGCAACATTAAAGTGTGAGGTGATTGTCATTGATTCATGTGGAATTGTGGAAAATTGAATATTTTTCAGAGTCATTTTACAAGTATATATAGGTTGTATGTAGACATAGGTAAACACAAATAAGGCTGTAACTGGTATTTTTCACCTTCTCATTTAAAAAAACATCTTTTATGATAAGATACAAATCAATTTGGTAGGGGATGGAGGGTTTCAATGGTGAGAGAGGGAGCGAGGGTTTCATGCGGGCACTCGGTCTGGGCTTGTGCCCACCAGATCTTGCCACAGACCATCGATCTGGCTTGCAGCATTTGATAGACTGACAAACGTTTACTGTTCCTGTCTTGGGTTGGACCGAAGGACATCTGGTGGGGTTCGAGGCTCCCGAGGCTCCCACTGTCAGTATCACATGGGGAGGTAAATTTTATTTTTGTATTTTTTGTATTACTTTTTACTGTGCCATCCGACCTGCCGTGAAGATGACGGACGAGGACCTGGTGGATTATTCGGTTGACCCGCTGGAGGAGGGTATTTTTCGGGTTTCCCCATCTTGTGGTTCGGCTGCTGAGGTGGAGGCCTCTGGGCACTGTTGGTTGGAGCTTCCGGGGGTTACAAACCCCTCGCCGATTGTGGGGGACGAGTTCTCGCCATCGAAATTTCTTCTCTCCTTGCTTGATGCTGTTGAGCTGCCGAAGGAACCTTTTCTCTTGTCACCGGGGCATTTTGCTATTGTGCAGGATGTGGATCCGGGTGGCTGCCCTGTGACTGGCTTTCCGGGGTTGATTGATGGTCTGTGGCACGGTGGCTCTGGTCCTGGAGGCGTTTGGCGGTCTGTGAAGGGGAGGAACCTCAGGGAGGCTTTGTCGGCAGGGCCATCGTTGCGCGGGAGCAGAGAGGCTGCCCAAGTTTGGTTTACAAAGAACCCTCAAACGAAGGTGGTACTAAAGACAGTTCCGGCACGCGAGGGAAGGGTAGGCGTCGGCGCAAATGGCCGAAGATGACGCCTATTATAAAATACACTGTGGGTGAGGATATTAGTTGGGATTTGATGGAAACCTTGGACAAATTCACTTGGTCGGGCGATTCATGGGAAAAACGATGTCTGTCAGGGCTGTCAATAAATGGGTGGAAGATTGTTGGATGGGTGAGCTGGGGGCTGTTCCTGCTGTTGAAGGGTTGGCGCGGGGTTGGTTTGCGTTCAACTTTAAGATGGAAGAACATCTGCTATGGGTCCTTAATCGGAACTGGTCCTTTGAACAGGCTCTGGTCCTGCTGAAGAAATGGCATCCTTTGTTTGATGCTAGCCGCGAAAGGATCGATGTTGTTCCGATTTGGGTTAGACTTCCGAGTCTGTCGCTCCCATTCCGGAACATGGAACATTTCATGCATATCGGTAATCTGCTGGGTACTTTTCTGGAGTTGGATTACTCCTTCAATGTCACCAGTCTGAAGAGGGTGGCCCGTATTCTTGTTAGTATCAACATCAGAAATGGGCTTCCGGGGGCTATGAGGATTTCCTAGAGGGAATATTAGCATTTACAAACCTTGGACTATGAGAATGTCCCTTTTCACTGCCACAGATGTCACAAGTATGGACACATGGCGATTGATTGTCCTCTGTCGGCTCGTGTCAAGGTAGGTCGACATAAGGAGGACAACAACTCTTTGTCTAATGGAGAGGGGGAACTATCAGCGCCTTCATCACCGCCTCTTTCATCGGTGGGTCTTGATATTTCTTCTGTGGAAGGCAGTGAGGCAGAAGCGGTACCTTCGGGGGGGCTGCTGGTTGTCGCTCGGGAGAGAATGGTTGGAGAACCTTTTCTGGTCGGTGCTCCGGATACTCCCTCTTTTACTCTTCCTCGTCATTTCATTTATTTACTAGACAATTGAATGTTTCTGGTATTGACTGGGTGGAGGGATTAAAGAAACTTTCCCTCAATTCTATTGAGATACGGTCTCCCATCTCTGCTACTATTGTTGAGGAACCCCCCATTGGGTCGGTTTTGGAACCGGTTCTGCATGATTCGGTCCACTCTCCTATAGAATCCTCTGACTCCAGTTATTTCCTACGCTCTTGCACTAAAGGTGGTTCTGGAGGATTGGGGAGAAACCCTGCGGCTTCTGCTAGGGGGAGGGGCAGAGTTTCACTCTTAGCGAAGGCTCAGTCCCGAGCCAAGAAGGATGTTGTAGAAGGGAAGCAGATTTTGATAGATAGGGCACTTAGAACTGTGAATGCCCACAAGAAGGGCAAGAGATGAAGGTCCTTTCTTTTAACTGTCGGGGTCTTGCTGGTCCCCAAAAAAGATCAGCATTGCGGCGGGTGGTTGAAATAGACCAACTTGAGATTATGTTACTACAGGAAATGTTGGGTGTAGGTTTAGAGGTTAAAGCAAAGCTAGAGAGTTGGTTTGGTGGATGGTGTTTTGAAACTCTGGATGTTAGAGGTTGTTCGGGTGGTTTGGCTATAGGTTGGAACACTAGACGTGTTAAGGTTCTTAATGTTTGGGGCATGGAACCGGTCTTGGGCATTTCTATTAAAGCACTAGACCTGGCAGACACTTTTGATGTTATTAATATATATGGCCCATATCTGAACAAAATTCCTTTCTGGGATTCTATTTTCAATCATTCCCTGTTTAGGGGGTAAAATCTGATTATTGGTGGGGATCTCAATTTCTCTCTGGGTCAGGTTGAGGTTTGGGGGCCTCATGCTAGACCCGATATACTTTCTAATTACTTTACTTGGCATTTGGTGGATAAAAATTGGTTGGATGTGGAGCTTGTGGTGCTAAAACCTACCTGGAAAAACAATAGGTGTGGGGAAGGGAGGGTGGTGAAGAGGCTGGATATGTTTCTTATCTCTGAGAGAATTGTAGACAATTGTCAACTCATTCGACAATGGGTTGGGACTGGGGGACTCACAAACCATTTTCCCATATTTTAGGAGATCAAAGATGGGCTGTCCAAATCCCCTTGTCCTCTTAAGTTCAACAAAATTTGGCACAAAGATGAAAGCTTTATCGATCTGATAACCAATGGTTGGGCTCACTTTAGACTTGGGAATGGGCTCACGACAAGATTTTAATATGCAACAAACCTCAAGAACCCGAAAGAAGTGATAAAGCCTTGGGCGTTTGAAAAACGAAAAAGGGATATTAGAGAATTGCTTCAAGTTGAAGCTGAACTTGCTGCGATTTATGAACAAGCGGGTGGTGGACTTCTTGATCGGGTGGATTTTGATGCCCTGAAAAGGTTGGAGGGCAAGAGGACTTCACTCCTTTTGGAGAGGGAAGAAACTTGGAGACTAAAGAGCAGGGAAACCTGGCTTGAATGTGGGGATGACAACACAAAAAAATTTCATGCTTATGCTAAAGGCAGGAAGGTTGCCAACACTGTATGGAGACTTGACGATGAACATGGTATTGTATATGACACCTTCGATAGTATGGCCTCTCTGGGGGTGGAACACTTCAAGAATCTGTTCAAGGCTCCTGCTCATGCTACTCTTGCTGAAGTCATCCGAACTGCGCAGATTATTCCGGGTTTTGTGGGGCCTGATGAGAATCATTCCCTAATGTAGGAGGTGTTGAAGGAGGAACTTAAATGTGTGCTGCAGAGTTTTCAGAAGGATAAAAGTCCTGGGCTAGATGGATGGACCATTGAATTTTTTTTGGAGCTCTATGATCTGTTGGGTCAGGATCTCTTACAGGTGGTAGAAGATACCAAAACCACTGGACGGATTCCTGCTTGCTTCAACTCAACTTTCATAGCGCTTATTCCAAAGGTGGACAATCCTTTGTCGTTGAATGACTTCAACCAATCTCACTCTGTAACTGCATCTATAAGGTGGTTTCGAAAGTGATCGCTAGCCAATTTAAGCGGGTTCTTTCTGAACAATTTGGTTTTTTGGAGGGCAGATTGATTCATGAAGCTATTGGGGTGGCTCAGGAGGGCCTACATAGCATGAAGGTCAATAATATCAAAGGAGCTATATTCAAAATTGACCTGGCTAAGCATTCAACAAGGTGAGCTGGATTTATATTCGTTTGCTATTAACACTCCGAGGTTTTGATATTGCTTTTATTAAATGGGTTATAAGTGGTATCGCTACTGTTTGATTTTCAGTGCTGATCAACGAGGCTGCTTCACCTTTCTTCCATGCGGAACGCGAGTTGAGGCAGGGTTGTCCACTGTCACCCCTGCTCTTCCTGTTGGTGGCTGAGGGCCTTAGTCGGGCGATTAAGGAGGTGATTCGGTTGGGAACTTTCACCGGATTGCAACTATATCAGAACCTCCATATCTCACATTTGTTGTTTGTGGATGATATATTGGTCTTCTGTTCGGGCTCTGTCAGGGATTTTAACACTCTGGATGGTATTCTAAAACTTTTTTCAAAAGCAACTGGCATGGACATAAATGTTGGTAAATCCACGGTAATTTGTTTTCTATTATCCAGGGAAGAAGAATAGGTCCTTCTTGCTCTTTTCCCATTTCATCTTGCAAGGCTCGAGGAGGGCTTACATTACCTGGGTTTCTTTATTAAACGTAATGACTATCGGAAGCGGAATTGGGTCTGGCTATTGGAGAAACTGGAGAAGCGACTCAAGCTGTGGAGTCATCGTTGGCTGTCAAGGGCCGGTAGACTTGTGTTGGTCAAATATGTTTTTCAGGCCATTCCAGTGTACTGGATGTCATTGGCTTGGATCCCTAAAGGTATACTTGAAAAGGCCCGAAGAATTTGCTTTCGATTTCTATGGAGTGGGAAACAGGAAGCTCATGTGACTCCTTGGGTCAGGTGGGAAAAGATAGCAGTTCCAAAAGGATTAGGGGGTTGGGGCCTCAAAAAAATATTTCTTTTTGCAAAATCCCTGGTGGGAAAAGGAAGATGGAGAATTTTATAGATGGATAACCTGTGGACCTATGTGATGATTCATAAATATATCGATCCAAACTCGCTAGAGGATTGGATTAGATGGCCCGATAAAACTCATGTTGGGGGTTCCATATTTTGGAAAGATGTGGTAAAATCCTTTGATGTTATAGGTGTTGGGTTGGTTTGGAGTGTCGAAAATGGAAGGAAACTCAGGGTTGGGGAGGAACCTTGGGCTGGGTGTTTACAACAACATATACTCCTGGAAAACACTATACTGGAGTTGCGGAATGTTGGTATTTACTATCTGTATCAGCTTGCGGCCCCTAAACAACTGGTCAGATGGACTCAATCCTGGATTCGAGCTGGGGATCTTAGGTTTGATGCACTAGTCACCAGGGATTTGGAGAGATATATTGGGTCACTCACAAGAGACCACATTATTCTGCGCGATAAGGAGGATGCTCTAATTTGGGATTCTGCACCAAATGGTAAATATACCTCAAAGGCTGGATATATCATTCTGAGTGGTGTGGGGATGGACAGAGCGGTGATGTGGTGGTGGAAAACACTCTGGAAACTCAACCGCCCACCGAAAAACAATTTATTTATGTGGTGTGTTCTGGAGAATAAGGCTCCAACTTGGGACAATTTACAAAAGAGGAGCATCCATGGTCTGGGCTGGTGTACGTTGTGCAAAGGGGATTCTGAATCTATTGTACATCTTTTCCTTTTATGCCCATATATCATTGCGGTTTGGAAGGATTGTTTTAAGTTTTTTGGAGTTAACTGTGTTTGGAGAGGAGAAAACATCCTTCTTGCATGGGAAGAATGGAGAAGAACTATTTCGATTGACTCTATGAAAGCACTCCCTCTCCTTGTTATTTGGGGAGTCTGGATTGCCCGTGACAACTTAATTTTCTCTAATAAATGATGTACCCCTGAACTTGTGGCTTTGCTGGCATGTGGGATATTGGAAGATTTCCCACATCATATTAGAGCAAAAAACTAGCGGGACTCTTTAGAGGTAGTAATTGATAAGACTGCTCCTTGGGCATATTTTGATGGGGCGGCACAAGACAATCGTTGTGGAGGTGGAGCTTTTATGTATTTGAGGGAAGGTTATTACTTTAAGGTCACGATAGGTTTAGGAGAAGGAAGCAATAACTTTGCTGAGCTTTTCAGTCTAAAACTGTTACTCATTTTTGCAGCAGAGAAAGGGTGCCATACTCTGGTATGTTTTGGTGACTCAATGAATATCATCAATTGGGCCAAGAAGACTCAAGTGTGCAGACACTTGAGACTGGATAACATTCTCACTTCAACTGCTGATCTTATAGACACTTTTGATTCATTCTCTTGTAGCCATGTCTATAGGGAGGATAACAAGGAGGCGGACTTGGCCTCAAAGGAGGGTCTACTATTGATGGAGGGACAATGGAAGATTTGGGAGATGCATGATGACTCTGAACATACTTATTATCATCGTCCTTTCATTGAGGGGGTGACTCCTCAATGATCCTCAGTGATGCTGTTTATTTGACTATATTTGGGACTGTTTTTCTCATATGACTCTCTATGTTTATGTTATATTCCTGTATTTTGATCTCTGTCACACTCTGACACTGTTTTTAGACCTACATGTTCGGAACTATATGCCTTTTATTGCTCGATACTTTTAGGCTATTTTGGTAGTACTTGATACTTGAGACTTATGTGTCTGCTCGAGATTGATCTTTCGTCCTTATATCCGTTGTATATGTATAAGTTTTGACCCTAGCAGGGTACTTATATGAATACATAATGATGTGTATCTGAAAAATGTAATTTTGTTACTTGAAAGATGAAATAAAATTATGCTTTTTTTCCAAGGCAAAAAAAAAGTTAAACACAAATAAAAGTTGCATTGGAGCAACAAAACAATTGTTCTTGGAGGTGGGGAAGAGAAAGTGATTGTAGAGAAGTTTGAGCATAGATATTTCCTATTTTCCCTGCATATAATTTCCATCTATGCATAAGTATGCGATACGATGTTTTAGTCTTTCTTTACGTTCTTGGCAATTAAATGTTTCACACATTGAAGACATGAAAAGTTATGAATTCCAATTTTTATTTTTTATGAAGAGATATTTTGTTTTCATTTTCTTTCTTATGAATGGATTTTGAGAGAACAATAGTGGATTGGGAAAGCACCAAGAAAAAATGCATGCTAGGTTATTCTTGGAAGTAATATTTGAGGGGAGCATTAAATAAGAGACATTTATTCCCAAAAATATTATATGGACTCTCTTATCTCCTTAGCATTTAAGTTGAATTGCAAATGAAAGTTTGATGGCTTTATATTAACAATTGTCAAGGATTATCATTTCCATATATATTCATTGGAACCTCGATATTTTTCTTACATACAAATATGTAAATGTATTTTCCAAGGAACCGTTACTCTTTTGTTATATTTGTGTACTATAGTTGTTTGTTGATACTTCAAGGACTAATTTTTGTAATGTAGGCTTAGCGTTAAGATGTTTTAAGTTTACAAAGAAGGTTAATAAGAAGTTGTTTTAATTTTTTTTATTGAAAGTGTAATTTTATGTTAGTGGTCCAAGCACAATACAAAATGTAACCTTTTACTTTTTAAAGATAAATTTGAGACTTTTGCTTTTTTTTCTTCTTCTCAAACTTGTATGTATCTCAAAACTTACATCTCTATAATTTTTCTATTTGCATAGTTTGTTTTTTTTGTAAGTTGCATAGAATTATATTAAAGTACACAAAATATTACATGCACAGTGTTTGAAACACGTGTATCCTTAGTATCAGGGCCCCGGAAAAAATATTGCAACATTTGTCATGGACTTGCCCTTTGTGAGGGAAACCAAGTATCCCCAATCAAAACTATCAGAGCTAAGAGAAAAACCGACATAGCTAACAGAAAGAAAAAAAACACAAAGAATTTTAGAAAATCCTGGGACCTTACGACTTTTGCCATGGTTCTTCGATAATGGGACAAGGCTTGTAGTAGTCATCGTCTTCACCAGAGGGAGCAAGTTCAGAATCCTGATGCGGCTTCACAGCTGGAGGAGGTGTCGACATCTGTTGTGGTCAGTCATCAATATGCACGTGTCCCTCTTCATTCTTCCCTCTTGTCTCCACGTTGGGTGGTGCTTTTGTCGCGTGTCATGTGGATTTGGTGATGGATGCTAGGGAATCTCTTTGATAGGTTCTTGTTGGTTTAGACTCGGTGAAGCTGAGGATGTTTAATGAGCCAAGGAATTGTTAGAAGTACTTGAAGAAGTAGGTGAAGGAGAACGGTCTCATTCCAAGAGTAGCTAGGCAAGAACATTTTTCATCCAATAGTAGTGTGAAAGCCTTTGCCTCAGGGGTTGCATTGTTCAATGATGAGCAACGACCTTTGATTCCTAGTCATCCACCACTCTGCAAACACTGAGGGGGATATGGGCTCCATACCCTGCATAGATGGAGCATTGCAGCGCTTCACAACCTCGTGCTCCCTTGGAGCTATTGCCCCTTCGAGGCGTTGCACAGAGTCTTATTGGCATAGTCGGTGAGTGAAATCCCTGCTTACAATCCCTTTCCCTCTGTCTAGCTTGGGAGTCGGAATTTCGAAATGGAATGGAGCAGCTGGAGAGGATGTAGATTATAATATGCTGCTCAAGTCAATTCTGCGCAATGCCCTTGAGTGAGGTGACTTGGTAGTTGATTCGAGTGTAGACAACCATTAATTTATTGTGATGCGTGGAGTGAGCCATCAAAGCTAGAGACTGTGCGAGGTGACCGATAGTACAAGGTAGAGTGCCTTCCAAGATGGAACGCCTTCGCCGAGAGGAGGGATGCGTAAATACCCGGGAGGCTGTGACAACTGTGGCAGGTGGAATTTAATGAAGAGTCCCACTTTTCGCCACGTTCTCCCTTGAAACACCCACATCTGTGGTCAACATTCTATTTATAATATAAATAACAAAAGTTAAATATTTAATGTAATCATTTACTTTGAATATTTTGGCCAAGTAAATGTAAATATGTGAACACTAAAATTATATACTTCATAAAATAACCTCTAGAAATTGTTACTATGACTATAAAATTCTTTGTACATTTTTGTATGAACTTTGTATTGGACAAATGTATATATGTGAAAAATAAAGTTGGATACATCATAAATAACATATTATCTAAGGAAATGTATGTAGTGAACATCAAAATTTATTCCCCTATACCTTATACAAATTAACAATGTATATCCAAAGAGTTAGTTGCATCATGGTTGAATGGTAAGTCTATCCAAAATTATATCTAAATTTACTATATTCTATGTTTTAGTGATAAGTTTTCATAAGTTTACTATATTCTGAGTTGGTAAGAGTTTATTGAGTAAGCTAAGTCGGTTTGGTAATTAAAAACCTTATTTTTCAATACTAACCACAAACAATTTTCTCTTAATGAATGTAGAGACCCTCATCGAAACGAGCAACAAAATTATTTATTTATTTTTTACAACATTTAGTATATGTATCTCTTGAGCCCAATGGGTGGCATCCAATAAAACTTCGATTTTTATAACGTTATACCTCCTTGTTTATCATCAAACAACATTTATACAAAGTTTAATTATTTATTAAACGAAGATAAACGATAAACAATAATACATACATACATACATACATACATACATACATACATACATACATATATATATATATATATATATATATATAACCCCACATTGTTTAGTTGCATTATATGTCCATTGATTTCATTTACATTCAATTTATATAAAGTGTGAATTCATAATGTCTCGCATGCGTCTAGCAATTTGCATATGTTGACCTAATACTTAAAGTTCATTCTTAACACTGCATACTGAATGTACTTCCAATAAAGTTACAACACTAATGTGACTACAAAGTTTCATGAACAATTATTTCTAACCCATAAACATAAATGATTTAATGCATCTATTCATTTATGTGCTTTTCACATTACTTACATGAAACATAAGGTACTTGACTTAAACTTTGGAAATTTATAAAATAAACAATCCACATATCAACACTAAGATTTTACAATTCCAAAAATAAAAATTTACAGTTCCTAAAATTAAAACTTTATAGTTCCTAAAATTAAGATATCTTAAACTCAAAATTAATGTAATTTAATCCAAAGTTTACATATTCTATTCTTTAGGAAAAAATTCCATTTACTAACTAACTAAATTTGTACCATAAATATAAAATAAAACAACTACAATATATATCTACAAGCATCTATAATGAAGCTAACCCATATTATATAACTTACAAAATAATCTGCTTTAATCCAATATATATCTTAAAAATCATTATGATAAAGCAACGTACAATTGAATTGAGTTATGATAATTCCTAAAATACCATGAGCACTCATCCCATACTTTATCTTCAAAGTAAAATTATGAGTAAACTTATACATAGAGAATTTAATTAAAAAATAAAACTTAAACTCATACTTCCCATGACTTAATTATGGAATCAAATAACATATTCTCTGTGATGTTAAAGCAACTTTAGTATATAGACACCGTTTTTATAAGGAGGAGCAACTTTAATATAAAAACGGACTTAATTATGGAATCAAATAACATATTCTCTGTGATGTTAAAGCAACTTTAGTATATAGACACCGTTTTTATAAGGAGGAGCAACTTTAATATATAAACACCGTTTTTATAAGGAGAGTACAGTAGCGAAGTCCTTCCCTTAAAAAGTTAATGTAATTTACTTTGCTTTAAGCAATTTGCTTATAAAAAATTGTTCTACAAATTATAAGTTAATATAATTTAAAGTGATTAATCTAACTTAAACTATTTTTTTTTTCAGGATGGTCAGGTGTTATTTCATTTTTTAATGAGCTTGATATAGAATGAGAACTTTGCTCAAGGAAAACTGACATGATGGTCAGAACCTGACATGATGGTCAGGTGCTATTTCATTTTTTAACGAACTTGACATAGAATGAGAACTTTGCTCAAGAATGATTTCATTTTTATGCAAGCTTGAAACCAAAAGGTAAACTATGCTCGAGGAGTGGTTTTATTTTTTATCGAGCTTGAAACCAAAAGTAAACTATGCTCTCGACATGGTTTCATTTTTATGCAAGCTTCAAACCAAAAGGGTAAACTATGCTTAAAGAGTGGTTTTATTTTTTAACGAGCTTGAAACCAAAAGTAAACTATTCTCTAGACATGGTTTCATTTTTATGCAAGTTTGAAACCAAAAGTAAACTATGCTTAAGGAGTGGTTTTATTTTTTGACGAGCTTGAAACCAAAAGTAAACTATGCTCTAAAACTTGCTCCTACCAAACATGATATCCAGAGGTTGGTAGGTTGCCCCCATTACATGAAAGCTAGCGGCTTAGCTCTATTATGATGTCCATAGGCTAGAGCCATGCCCCCCATTTTACCTATGATGGGAAGAAGCTAACTAGAAGGAGGGGAAGGAACCACAAGAACATGCGGCACATTCAGGGTAGTCTGATTACTAGGAGTAATGTGATGGTCAGGTGTAACAAAAGAAAGCTGATCAATGGTCACAATCTTCCCATCATGGGGAAAATGCATAAATCTAAAGAGTGTGGACACAACAGCCTTCATGGCATAAACATAATCACGTCTAAGGAGCAGATTGAAATCTAAAGGACCTTGGACCACCATAACATCAATGCAGACAGTTTTCCCTCTTAATGTAATAGGAAAATAAGGAAGGGTCCCTAAAGGTGCAGTAGGCCTGCAATTGAAAGCCAATATCTGACCGGTGGCTGGCACAAGCTGAGGAGAACCTAAAGCTTGCCAAGCAGTTGAGGATAGAATACTAACAAAATCCCCTTTGTCAACAATAGTGCGAAGTATGCGCCTAGCAATAACATTCACAACTATCTGGAAAGGAACACTCGAATGAAGACGAGACTCTGTTAGGTTACTCCAGTCAAAGGAAATAACCTCACTACTCGGAGAGGGTTTTGTCGAAACAGACAAAATTTCCTCTTGTCGAGAACAATCAGAACGAAGCATAAAAACTTCGGCATGTTTTGGTTCATTCTCTATTGGAAGAGAAGAATAAGACGAAGATTTGGTTAAAGAGACTACTTCAGTCTTAACACTCTCTTATGAAAGAGTGGGATCGGGTGGAGATGATGTTGACTCGACCACTTCAACTTCACTATTCAACGGAAGAGTGGGATCACCCGAGGTTAGAATTGGATCGACCACTTTATCAACCAATGGGGGTTCAAGAGACAACTTACGATAACCTATTGGAAGCCATTGACGAGAAATAGTAATCTCTTCCAACAACTTAGAAGCTTCATCCATGAGAGGACAAAGGTAAGTAAAGTGCATGTCCTGACAAAGCAAGCAAGGATTTCTAACTTTACCGTTCCGACTCTTAACCACAGAGTCATTGGTTGAGGGAGTATCACCAACATGATGATCAGAGGTTGATGACACAGACGGTTTGGATATTTTAGACCACTCTTCTTGTACACAGGAGAGACCAGGACACTCCTTAAGAAGGTGGTCCCCCTTGCAAAGCTTACAAGGGAACTTGGGTTTTCCGAGCATTCTCTTAGAACGAGCACCATCAAGAGCAGATAGTTGCTGCTTTTTCTCTTTCTTATCCTTCTTCTTTTCACCCTTCCATTTATTCTTCTTCTTATCCACATGACTACTAAACATAGAGCTTTGGTCAAGCGAAGAAGAAGAAAGAGATGAAGCCACAACCAATGAAGAAGGAGAGGGATTAGGTTGAGGTCAATCCTCTCCCGAAGGAGAGGTGACATTTGAGACATTAGGTGTGACAAGAATTACCGGATTAAACAACCAGACCAGTAATACTATAGTTAACCCAGGAAGATTAAGAGTGGCAATAAAGGGAGGACCAATACCTTCACTTGGAGGGAATACAAAAGGTACACCTTGGAAAGGGACCTCTTGAGTGGTAGTCCCAGATGAGGATGCCATCTCTAAACTCTCTAATAACCCCCTAACTACCACGCACAAGCAAGTACTACTCAAACTAAAAGCAAAAAGCAAACATGTGAAAGGAGTGGATAAGAGTCAGGAACCTCACAGGACATGCCAAAAGGATAACTTAGATGGTTTGAGGATTCCTAAAAGGGTCTCCCGATATACGCAAGGCACGTGGGAGCTCGAATCGGTAGTAGTGCTGTCTAATGCAATCCCTACACAAGGGGCCTTCCGATATACAATCGAGTACGTGAAGTACCTTTCTATATACCTCAAGGGCATGTGAAAGGCCGTTCGATATACCAACGGTACGTGGAAGAACCGCACAAGTCCCGAGATGTAATGTAGACAAGTAACGACAGCTCCTACACTTAATGACACCCGAACACGTCTCTAACTTATCACTCAAATTGCTAAAAGTTTTAACCTAGTGCTACCGTTAATTTTATCTTGTGCGTTTAGGTGGAACCATGGAGTGAAAACTTGAAATTAAAGAAGATGCACACTGATCTATATGTTAATGCAAGTTTTCCTCTTCAATGAAATTCTACCTAAGAGAGGGAGAGAGATTTACTTTTCTTCCCAAAAATGCACGCCCAAATGCAAATGCAATTCTATCTTTTCAAATGAAAAGTGAAATATCAATGCACCCTAAACAATCTTCAAAGCAAATAAGAAAGATATCTAGAGAACATATAACATAAATCAAAATGTTTCCTATCTTTTCATGCTTGAAAAAGACACATAAAAACTCAATGGAAAGATGATTTCACTAACGTTTCCAAACAAATCTAACTCTAATGCACGCAAAGCTGAAAATAGATTTTTCTTTTCAATGAAAGTAAGATCTAGAATTTCAAACAATCATGCACAAAACAAGAAGAAAATTGTTCAACAAGCTTGTGAATAAAGCAAAAGAGAGAGAAAACTAAAACTTCTCTTTGAAACAGACAAGGAAATGGAGAACCAATCTTTCCTACCAAGCATTGAAAAAATCAGCATGCAAAAGGAAACAAGAATCACCCCAAGCAAAGAAAGACTCAAAACAAAATGGATCACTCATGCATTCCAAGTCCAAAACAAACCGCAACCTACTCACGAAAATGAAATGTATATTTCCAATTCCAATGAATAATATCTACAGAAAAGAGCAAGAGGTTTCAAGCAAAGAAAATAATGTAAACTCCAATGCAGGAAACATAAACTCTCTTTGAATGCAGAAAGAATACAACAATCAAAGCGAATGCAGAATATACAATTCATGGCCCCTCAAAAATACACTTCATTTTCATAAAAAAGTAAGCCAAAAACACAAAAAAAATAAAAATACAGAGTTTGGAACAGGGCCTACCTGGCACCGCGCAGATGAAGCTGCTTACAGGCGGTTTTGAGGCAGAACCGCTTCTTGCTCACTGGATTCAGGCGGTGGCACTGCGTATGGATAACTAGACTCAGGAGGTGGCACCACTCCTTGCCAACGGAACATGTGCGGTTCCCTGTAAAAATACAAAACACAAAGAGAACGATAGATCAAGTCAATAAAAGACCACATCAGGGTAAACGCTGATAGATTGAGTATGGAAACAAAGCATAAAAGGTTGATCTGACTCAGATCTGAACAGGTCTGGAAGTTTCAAACCCAAATTGATTAAGTCAGATAGCAGATCTGACTGAAGAGAGTTGGAGAAGGATCCTGGATTCGGACAAGAGTTGCAAAACTGAGGAAGATCAGAACAACTGATACATATATCTATTCCCCAGCAGAGTCTCCAGATTTGTTAGCTGGAATATTTCACCTCCTGCGGACAGCAATTTGTTCCACTGGTCTGAATGGTTCAGATCCAGAACAAATAGAGGATAGAGGTTGAAGACTCTCCCTAGACGCCGTAGATACCTGGAATGTAATGCTTCGATCGTTACCCTGTGTACCTGCAATAAGCTTCAACACGCAAACATATCGAAACCACCAGAATATAATCTACTAATCTATGTTAGTGACTAAGGAATGTAACAACATACATGTGAAATCATACAACAACAATATATGTGGGACATAAATCAACTTGCATTAAATAAATATGAAGAAGTTTACAACCAAGCCTTAGTGTTGACATGCATCTCCATGAAACCAAGCATTCTCATCCTCAAAAGCTCTGACTCTAACTCTCTATGCTCTCCCAAATGATCTTGGGTCAAGTGATCAATCCAACAGCATAACAATACCTTAAGAGTTCTCCCCCTCAACCATGGCCATGAGCTCATATTTATAAGGCTTTAATGGATAGAGATGGTTGAGAGATAAGTGGGTGAGGTTGCCTCTAAGATCCTAGGAAGAGGGATCTCGAGCTCAACTGACCCACAATGATAGGGATAAGGGAGGACATGAGGCTTGTCATCTAGAAGCCTCAATAAACTTCTCTTTTTCCCTTTTTACCCAGGGTACCGCGTTTCTCCTTCAATAACAGAGCGGTTCTGGTAATAATCGCTTATGGACCAAGGGCCATAAGCGGTGGCACCGCTTATGGGCAATAGGGGATGGGCGGTGTGAACAAGGGCACTGCTTCTAGACAACCTAGGAAGCACGGTTCTGGGAATTTTCATGGAAGATTGATGATAACCATAAGTCTCCACTCCAAGAGCTGGGATTCAGGGCAAGTAGGTATGTCAAAGTTCTTATCACATGATGGTGACAGGATTTTGGTATAACATTTCTTGGGTGGCGTATACAACTTATGTTCTATCCCTACACACAATCATGGAGGAACATGTTTTAGGGTTTTAGTTAAATCTGGGGTTACGTTTATTGGTCGCTATATGCTTATGTTCTTGTTTTCTTCCTAACGAGGGTTAGCTCATCCCGACGGTTTGTACTCGACCCGAACTTCTGTGTCCGGAGTCCTGAGTTTGTCCTTACTTGTTTTGTGTGTTGGTCATCCTCCTATCGACCGATTTTTTTTACCTTTCTCTCCTCGAAGGCAGCCTCTGCTCCCATCTTGATGGGAAGGATGATGGTCTAAGAGGTCTCTGGACTCAAGTTTGTTCTGCTGGACGGACCCAGTACCAACCAGAGGTTAAATATCAAAGTGGGAATTTTTGGTTTTCTTGTTGCATGTTTCAATTTTTTAGGTCCCTCTGTTGCTATGGCAAACCCTCGTAACTCTCTGAGGATAGGCACAAACCCACGTGCTCATTTTCATATTTCTCCTTTAGCCTCGGGTTTGGATAGAGGTCTGTCACTAGGGTTTCAGAGAGGCTTGAATGTTGAGACTATTGGGGGTGACCCTTAGCTTCACCATTCTCTTAAACCACGTCACCTGACCTTCGAAAAGGTGAAAAGCACTCGATACTCCTGTATCTTGAGCCAGGATGTTACGGTAGACATGGTGGCTGCTCTTTCCCTACGCACTTTGATGGGTCGCTTTGAGTATCTCAAGCTCTCTCGCTCTACTGTTTTGGCATGGGTTAGGGAGCAATGGAAGTCGGTGTTAAAATGTGTCCCAAAGATCTTATCGCTGCTAAATGGATGGGAACTGTTTCAGTTTTTGTCGTCGGATGACAGGGAAATTATTGAAAGCATATATTGGATATTGGGTGAGGGTTCGTTGGTCCTAAAATGCTGGCATACAGGTTTTGATCTGCTCTCAAAGAGGTTGTAGCGTAGGCATTTATGGGTTATTATGCCATATTTCCCTATACAGTGTTGGAACCTTAAAGGATTTACGGCCATAGCCAATCCCATCAACATCTTCATGCTGATTGAAGATGAGTAGTTATTGGGTTTTGAAAGATTGGTGGCTAGGGTTTTGGTTGATTTGGACGTTTCTGATGGTCTGTCGAATGAGATAGAAGTGCTTTGGGAGGGAGGTACTTTCATACAAAAGCTTGACTATTGGAAGATTGATTTTCGATGCCACTTATTCCGGTTGACAGGGCATTCTAAGGAGTCTTGCCCATGGTGGTTCCCTCCTTGGTTAGGTGATTTGGCGCCAAGTAAGTTCACTTCGTCCGATGCTCAAGTGGTGGCCCAGGAGACTACTTTTACAATCCCACTGGATTCGGATTCGGCTCACTCTCTGGTCGGTAAGTTTTATCAATTTATCCCGTTGCTGTTGAAGTTCATTACAACCGATGATACACTTAATGCTATTGTGGCCTCATAGGTTATGGCTGGCTCACTTCCTGTTAATGGTCAATCTGCACAAGTGATTGTGCCCTCACCTATCTCTGTCCCTAGTCTAGTTCCCGACTCTATTGATACTAATAGTGTGGGAGAGGCCACATATGATCGGGCATCTCCTCAGCCCACTTTTGATCTGATTGACTTATCCTCCCCTACTTTTGACACCAATCTGAACATTTTGATCTCACCCTCTCCTATTGCAGACATTCACTCTGAAGAGCTTGACCCAAAGTCTACTTCCCTGGATGACTACACCCCTCCTCTAGGGGGTGGTATGCCTGAGACTTTTCCTTCCACTTCGTCGCTCTACCAGCTCCAAGTTTTCAGTAATGAAAAAGACTTAGAAAACATTTTTCCTATCTTTGCTATTCGTATGGAAAATGTATCTATACACAAACCCAAAATGGTGGGTAAAGGAAACATGAAAGGCTCTAAGGATTTGATACAGGACCAATCCTTATCAAATCCCAGTGGCTTCTATGACTAGTAGAGGCCTCCCTTCCACTTTTGTATTTGGTCCCTCATCCTCTTATCGGGCTCTGAAATCTATGTGGGATCAGATATCAGGGGAGACTCTTGTTCACCTGAATCCTCTTAAAATGCTGATGTATAAACTGAATAAACTATAGTCTCATGTTTTGCAGTGGGAGAAAGAGATAAAATCCAAGTTGGAATCTGACATTATAACTTTGGAACAAGTCATTCTGAACCTGGGAACCTTCTTCTTCATGACCATAGCTCGGAGAAATTTCAGGGGGAGATCAAAGACTGTCATAACTCTCATCTCAAGATTCTGATCCATAAGGAAGAGACCTTATGTCAGAAAAGTAGAGTCATTTGGCTCCTGGCGGCTGATGAAAAGACCCAGTATTTTCATAATTTTTCCAATAAAAGATGCCTCTGCAACTCTATCTGGGAAGCTACTGATTCAGACAATTGTGTGGTTTATGAGCAGAGGGATATTAAGTGGGTGGCATGTGATCACTTCTCGAGTTTATATAAATATCCTGGTAATTGTAATATTGTGGAGCAGCTCAAGATAGTCAATCTCTTTCCTTCTTTTTTTAATCCTAAGGAGGGGCTGGCCCTCAACTCACATATCACTCTTAAGGAAGTCGAAGCGACACTCCACCTCTTTGCCAAAGACAAAAGTCCAGGACCAGATGGCTGGAAAATCGAATTCTTCCTCCATTTTTTTGAGATTCTGGGTATGGAGATGGTTAGGGCCATTGAAGAATCACGGTTGATAGGTGTGATCCCTGATGATTTGAACCGAACTTATCTCACTTTGATTCCTAAAGTTGATAGGCCTATGACTTTTGATGATTATAGGCCTATTGCTCTGTGCAACCTCTTCTATAAGTTAATTTCCAAAATCATTGATGAATGGTTGAAGCCTGCTCTGGGTAGACACATCTCTTCTGAACAATTTGGTTTCTTGCCAAATAGATAGATCTTGGACGTTGTAGGTGTTGTTCAATAATATCTTCATTCAATCAAGACTCGGATATTGCCCTCCATAACCCTTAAGCTAGACTTGGAGAAAGCCTATGACAAAGTGGATTGGACCATGCTTTGATTGACTCTCTTGCAGATTGGCATTCCTTTTATAACTGTAAGATGGATTATGACTTGTGTGACTAGTGCTTCAATTGTAGTTTTGGTTAATGGCTCTCCTTCTTTATTCTTCCATGGCTCAAGGGGTATTCACCAAAGCTGTCTGCTCTCCCCTTATCTATTTTTGCTCATTATAGAAGGTTTGAATCTTCTCATCAAACAGTCGAAGCAAAACAGGAAGATTAAGGGCATTAAAGTAACATGCACCTTAACTAGTACCCATACCCTATTTGTAGATGATGTGTTATTATTTGGTGATGGATGCTTATTGGAATGCATGCACTATAAATCCCTGATTGATTTATTTTGTGGGGCTACGGGGATGTCTATTAATGCCCGGAATTCGGTTCTTCGTGTCCACAATTTGTTGCAGGAAGACTTGAACCGTATCATTCATCTTTTCAATTTCGTTTGTAAGCCTCTGGAGGAGGGTCTTTCTTATCATGGATTCTGCATTAAGCCTAACTATTACCGAGCAATTGAATGGAATTGGCTTATTAAAAAATTTCAAGCAAAAGTGAACCATTGGATGCCTAGATGGCTTTCTCTTGGTGGGAGGGTTACTCTGGTAACCTCCGTTCTACAGTCGATACCTATTTTCTGGTGTTCATTATACATCTTTGCTGTTAAAGTTATTTAGCAATTACGTAAGATTATGTTTTGGTTTCTATGTACTGGGGTTATCGATTGTAAGAAATATCACTTGGCTATTTGGGTCTCTCTCTCTTGGCCCAAGCAGTGGGGGGGCTAGGGTATAAAGCACTTAAATATTTTCAATTTATCACTTGTTTCCAAAAGTATGTGGCGAGCCCTCACTGTTCCTGGACTTTGAGGAAACATCATAAAGTCCAAATACATGCATCGTCTTCCTCTGGAATTATGGCTACGCAGAGACAATCTGAACTGCTCCTCCCCTTCATATATTTGGAGTAGTTTTCTCACTAGTTTGTCTTACATATCACAAGATATTAGTTGGAAAGCAGGAAGAGGGAACTGCATTTTCATTGACATTGATTCCTTGGTTGGTATTGATCGACCTTTTCTCTCAGATGAGCTTCTGGGGTGGTTACATGAGAATAATTATCTGACCATACATGATATTTATAGACAAAAGAATCAGTTCTTTCCCTATTGGCTATCTCCTTTAGACATGGGACTTTCAAGGGCATTGGCATCAGAATGGAAGGTATATGTGGAATCCATTTATACTGCTGGCATTAATTTATACTCGTATTGTGATGAGATTGTCTGGGATGTGAACACAAACTCTGGGACAGTTACAGCTAAGCCGGCTTATACACATTTTATTAAATCGATTGGAGATCCTGTTCAATCTTGGTGGCACTCTACCCTATGGCTTGTGAAAGTTCCTGGTAAGGTAAAGTATTTCTACTGGCTTGTCATCAACAGAAAGATACTTACTTGGGATACTTTGCTAACTCGTGGCTTCTGTGGACCCATGGTTTGTGCTCTTTGTTTTCAAGAATCCGAATCTGCAGCACACTTATTTGGTTCTTAATCCTTCTTCCAGCAACTTGGTGCTAGTCTTTGTTCTAGTCTTAAGAAACAGTGGCAATGGGATTGCCCGTCTCTGGTGGAGAATATTGTGCACTAGGTGAAAATCTTGAGAATTCCCTTGGAGATCATTTGTCTACTGTTTTGGGAAGTCCGGCGATCAAGGAATGCTCTTATTTTTCAAGACTTGCCTGTTTATATTCATTCTACTTTGTTAAAGGTTTGCTCTTCAACCTTCTATCCTGACAATATTAGCCACAGACCAAACATAAGAATAGTGCAAGCTCCATCACTCTTTTAGGGTGGGAATTTGGGCTTCTTTGATGGAGTGGAGAAAGATGGCTTCTGTGGTGTTGGTATGAAATTACAGATGGAGAACTATTCCACTTTCTTTATGCGCATGGATGTTGGTTTGGGAACCAATACCAAGGATGAGATTCTTTCTCTTTGGGGTATGCTATACTTTGCCAACATGAGGAAGATAACTGAACTACAGATTTTGGGAGACTCGAAATTCATCATTGATTGGGCCCTTGATAAGCATACGATTCATGTTCTGGAATTGAAGCATTGGATGAATAGAGTTATTTCTCTTAAGGCTCAATTTAGGATTCTGCAATTTCAACACATGTACAGGGAATTCAATATGGAGGCTGATGCATTATCTAAGAGAGCTATGGGTATTGGGTCAGGAATGATACTATGGGAAGAATTTATGGGATATAGTCTAATGAATTCTGGAACTTTGGATCTATTTTAATTTATGCTTTTATTTTTGTATTATGTATATGCTAAATAGTTAGTCTATTTTGATATTTTGACCCGAGGACAGATAAGTAGAGTATGATACTCTATGGATATCAACACTTTTTTGAAAAAATGTATTTATGAGGGAATTAGTCTGTAAGTCTCTATTGACGTAAGTTCTCTATGTACTTCAGTGGTGTCTCATATTTAAGACACAGTTTTATAAAAGTTAAGACTGTCTTTTTTCTCTGAAAAAAAAAGAAACAAATTATCTAAACTTTATGTAATCATGTATTGGTTTATATTACAATTACATATTATGATTTCTCTAATTAATATTCCATGGTTTATATTCCAATTGAATATGCTTTGTATTGTTCTATATTCCATGATTTGTCGTATGTATTCCAATTGAATATGGTTTGTATTCCACTTCATTTCTAGAATGATGAAGACTTTCACACAATAGGCAACACCCTAAGGAAATACATAGACAAATCAGAGCCAAAATCCCCCAAGTTCTCATGCGCAAGGATTTGTGTCGAAGTCGACCTGGAGAAAGGGCTTCCAGAAGCCATCAAATTGTCAATAGATGGGTGGAATCACATGTAGATCGTGGACTATGAGCAGATACCTTTGAAATGTAAGTATTGCCATGAATATGGGCATTTTTCCAAGTCTTGCCCAAAAAAGCCAGAAAAATCCAACCCTGAGGAGAACCCTGAAGAAGGATGGAACGTAGCAAGCAAAATAAAGGGAGAAAGAGCAGCCCCATCGCAATCTCAAACCACCTCAGCAAAGAATGTAGTCGAAAATAAGTTTCAAGTGCTAGTTGACGAGGAAAAAGAAGAAGGGGAAGTCATGGTGGGGGAAGAGACAAACACCTTGCAAGAGGTTGAAGCCCCAAATGTTTCACCTCCTCACGATCTAGAAGAGCAGCTGGTTCAGAGCCCTCCAGCTCGAACTCATACAAAAGAAAGACTTGATTCCTATGCTAATAATGGAGGTACTTGCACCCGGTCTAAGACAAGGGCAACATCAAAAGAAGTCTCAGAAAACTCCAATGAAGAACCAGATATGCAATCTAAAAAAGGAAGAAGATCCAATAAAACTCTCAAAGAACAGGAAGCAACAAGGGAAAGAGCAGCAGGAAAACAATCCAACCTATAATTTTTTGGTAAGAAACCCTCAGGAAAATAAATACCTTCTCACCCCTGAAGAAGAAAAAAAGGAAAAGTAGAGGGCGCTCCGTCAACATAGGAAATAATGAAGCTGGTCTCTTGGAATTGTCGAGGACTGGGAGGAAATCAGAAAATAGAAGTTGTTAAAAGAATAAAAACAATGGAAGCCAACTCCATCCTCCTCATCCAAGAGACAAAAAAGACTACAGAAGACAATCTTTCATCAATAAAGAAAATCTAGCCAAAAGGTGAAGGAAAAGCAGTCAGTGCGACAGGGGCATCAAGAGGCATCCTCACATGGTGGGACAAGGACAAATTCACAATGCGTTCAACAATAGAAAATAAGAACCGGCTCTTTGTGGAACTCGAATATAAGGGAATCAAGGAAACTATATGGGTGGGGAACATTTATGTCCCTACCACTCAGGCTCAGAAATATTCTTTCTGTAACTCCCTACAAGACCAATGTTCAGGGAAAAATAATTGTCCTTGTATAATTGCGAGAGACTTCAATGTTACTATATCAGCTGAAGAGCGTAGGGGAGGCACCAAAGTCAGAGATCCAAATGGAGAGAGGTTGGAGGACCTGATTTCCTACTGGGGTCTGACATATATCAAGCCAAAAAATGGTAAATTCACTTGGAATAACAGAAGGATAGGACCGGGACACATTGCAGCTAGGATTGACAGGGTGCTAGTTAGCCCTCACCTTCTAAAGAATCTGGCAATTCCAGAATCAAAGTTGCTTTGCTCGACTATCTCGGATCATAAACCAATATGATTCTTTCTATCTTATGTGGGGAAGCTGGAACCTCTTCCTTTTCGATTTAATCACCTCTGGATGGAATCGGAAGGTGCCTTTGACATCATCTATAATTCTTGGAGTTGTTTTATACCGGGATCCCCGGCCTACATATGGGAGCAAAAATTAACTGTGTTAAAACTACCCTCAAGCAATGGGTGATGAAGCACTACTAGGAGCCCAAGACCAGAAATCTAGATCTAATCAAGCAGATGGAAACATGGAGCAAAGAGAAGTCACCAAGGAATTAATGATCCAGGAAATAGAGCTTGAAAAAGTTTTGCAAACCACACTCAGAAAGGAGGAGGAAAGTTTAAAGTTGCAGTCTAGGAATCTATGGTTCATCACCAGAGACCAGAATACAATTTTTTTTCAAAATCAGTGCAAGGAAAGGCAACGTAGGAAAACCATAAGGGAGCTCCAAAAGGACGACGAAACTTCTACCACAGATCAGGCCGAGATCATCAATGAGGTAAGGGTTTTTTTTGAAAATCTGTATAATAATGAAGAGGAAGTCTCTGAAGAGGATATGGTGGAAATGGTCAAAGACATTCCCCAACTAGTCAATCCTGAGTATATAGAAGTGTTAGAAGCCCCCATTTCTAAAGAAGAGATTAAGAAGGCCATTTGGTCCCTCCATCCGGAAAAATCCCCCGGGCTTGATGGCTTTCCAATTCGTTTTTATAGAATGTGATGGCACTTCATTAAAAAAGATCCGATTCACCTCATTTCATGGATGTCCAAAGGAAGGATGGGAGGTGCAACAAACTCCACCTTCTTGGCCTTAATCCCCAAGAAACCCAATCGCACCTCTATTAAAAATTTCAGACCTATTTCTCTCTGTAATTCCTCATACAAAATTTTATCCAAAGTCCTATCTCTCAGGCTGAAAACTATTATCCCCTCCTTAATCTCACCAAACCATGGAGGCTTCATAGCCGACCGTCACATAAGTGATAACATACTGCTAGTCCAAGAAGTAATTCACTCCATTCTAAAAAAGAGGGAGTCCGAAATGGCCATCAAACTTGATTCGACCAATGCCTTTGATAGACTAAGACATGATTTTATCTTTCTGGTTTTGGAAAATTTTGGTTTCCCTCCCATCTTTGTCAAACAAATACAAGCTTGCATAAGCTCCCCCTGGATAGCTCCTCTTGTTAACGAAAGACCCTCTAATTTCTTCAAATCCAAAAGAGGGATAAGGTAGGGCTTCCCTCTATCCCCGTTTCTTTACATTATAGTGGCAGATTCTATGAGCAAAAGACTCAACAGATTGCTTGAGGAAGGTTCTAGGAATCTTCTTCAAAATAGGGATTCAACCCATAATCATGCGCTCTTCGCTGATGGTTCCATATTGCTGGGGAGGGAATCCACTCAGATAGCTAGGAGTTTCCAGCAGTCTCTCAATCTTTTCCTTCTTTCCTTGGGTAGCAAGGCGAATCTGGATAAATGCCAAATTTATGGGTGGCACAGCAATGTCAACACCCTCAGAGATATCTCCCAAATCCTTAACATTAAAGTCAATATCGATTGGACACACTTCAACTACTTGGGAATACTAATCACTAAAAAATATTTCTCATCGGCAATGTGGAGACCAGCAATACAAAAAATAAAAAACAAGATTCTCTTTCTTGGTACGCGCTGGCTCAATATTGCAGGGAAATCCACTCTCAGACATTCAAATCTGTTCACCTACCCCATATGTATCAGCTCAATGGTTCTTTCCCCCAAGATGATCACAAAAAACATAAGTAGGGAAATAAGAAAGTTCCTCTGGCAGGGAGGAAAAGTTCAATCTAAAAAATTCCACCTTGTTAAATGGGATGTGGTTAATGCCCCAAAATTAAATGGGGGATTGGGCATTAGAGATCCAGAGTAGATGAATAAAGCACTAGGAGCTAAGTTGGTATGGATAATGGTTTCTATAAGTAGGGATTTGTGGAAAGAGGTCATCAGGAAAAAATATATAAGGAAGCCGTGTTCCACAGTTCTTTGTCATCCTTAGGATGGGCAAGGCACTTCAATTTGGCAGCTCTACAAATATTCTCTGAAGTTAATTCAATCTGAATTCTACTGGGTGCCTGGTAATGGTAAGAAGATCAAGGTTTGGGGTGATAGAGTTCTTGGAAAGCCCCCCATATATTCTCTCCCCCACATGGAGGACCTCTCCAATTGGGCAATCGACAATGGTTTCGTTACACTATATGATCTCTCCACCTGGGATAGGAAAGGAAAATGGACTGGCTGGAAGTTGCTGCAACCTCCCGATCATTTGAAACAAGCCGTTGATCTTTTGCTTCCCCTTCTCAACGACATGGCCCCCATTAGTAAAAGCTCAAAAGATTCCATTGGGTGGAGCACTAATGGTATTTATACAGTCAAAGAAGGATACAAACTGCTCTAAAAAAATTTGGTCATCACTTCAACAAATCTCTAGAAGAAGGCTTGGAATCTAGATTGTTTTCCAAAAGTCAACTGTTTTATATGGCTACTAATACACAACAAACTTCTAACGACAGAAAATCTCACCAAAAGAGGTATAGAAGGCCCCTCCAGATGTGCCCTTTGTAATGCAGACTTGGAAACTGCCACGCACCTCTTTCTCCAATGCAAAGTCACTCTTCAAATTTGGAGGGCCATATTGCATAATGTTTGTGTCCTTTTCAAACCCCCAGAATCCCTTGAACAACTTTTAATAGTCTGGAACAGAATTTTTTCCAGGAAATCTCAGGAAAAATCCCATTCTAAAGAGGCTTTGGAATGTCATTCCTAAGAACATATGTTGGAAGATTTGGTTGGCAAGGAATAGATCAATATTCAAGGGAGAGAAGGTTATTATCAACCGGATAGATGCAAAGATAATTGGGATGACTGCTGAAAAATTAGCAACAAGAGGATTGGGATTTCCAGATGCAGAGGATATCCCAACTCATGTGACCAAGTGGTGCAGCATTTTCTTTTAGAGGAGTTCCTGTCATTCCAAAAGCTACAACAACAGGCAGTCTTGGGAGATAAGAAAAAACTATGATGATCTCTTACGATGGATTAAAGATCATAACTCCTATTCTTTATTCTTTGATGGTACCTCAAAAGGAAACCTAGGGAAAGCAGGTGCAAGGGGGTCTTATTCTGAATCCAAGAGGACAAATAATCAATTCCTTTTCCTGGGGATTGGGGAGCAAGACTAATAATGAGGATGAGTGGCTAGCTCTCCTTCAAGGGTTGGAGATGATAGATGCAAAAACTATCACAAGGTTGATAATCTTGGGGGATTCTCCCCAAGTGATCCTCAAAATGAAAATAGGCTATCCTACAGGATCTATAAAATGCAGAAGGTTGCACAGTAGTATCTTATAGCTTCATCTTCCTGAGAGCATAGACTTCTATCATATTTTAAGAGAAAACAACGCCAAAGTAGACACAATGGAAAACAAGGGGGCCTCTCTCTCGCAAGGTTCAATAATTTTAATTGGAGAAGAGACTAGCTACAAGCATATCCCCTAAGAACCAAAATGGGATATCTTACAGTACGCCAGGACATGGCATGGTTTATTATTTAGAATATATACAGAATGCTTTTCATGCTTAGCGATCCCCTGGGAGGTCATGCAGATCCTCCTCAATTCGAATTGGTTCCATAATTTTTATGCTTTTTTGTCACTTTTTAGTAGTCCTTGCATATCTCAGTTGGATGCGTGGGATCTCTTACTCATTCCTATGATCTATACACCCTCTCCACGTTATGATTATGAATATAGGAACCATGTTTCAGTTTCTCTCTCTGCTTGTGCGCTGATTCTGAATTGGGAGAATATCTTCTGTCACCGGCATTAGATTATATCTTTGTTTAAAGAGGAATGGGAGAATTATTCCGGATAGGAAAGAATGTGCAGGAGTTGAAATGGAGTGGATGGCATGATTGGATTGAGTGGGACATGGGCTGTCCTGGAAATATAGGGAATTTCAATCAGCAGCATGAAATACAAAGACCATGCAGAAACCTTCATCCAACGGGAATTGGCAATGAGCAAGGTAATAGGACATCGATCTGGAGGACTAGCAGAGGAGTACGTGACTGTAGACAGACATATGTTAAAATTTCATTGCTTTTGAACTAAGGAAGTCAGGTATAGGATAAACCATCACATTCAGTTCGGAGGATGGAGAAAGAAACATTCACCTAGTTGGAGAGGCGCTTTCCAGGAAAACTAAATTAAACTGGTTTAGATCATGTTTTTCTGCATAATATTGAATAAGCAGTTCATCAGAGTCTATTCTACTTCTGTAAAATGAAAGAATAGGAACAACTTCAGCTGCTTAAGATGGCCTTACATTTGGCCTTGTTTTATTTCAGTTCTGTCTTATCTGCTAGAAAGTTCCTTCGGTCAACCTTTGTTCTGAATGGCTGTGCACAACCCATTTAATATATCTTTTTCTTAGTTTCTGTTAAAAAAAAATATATTCCATAATTTGTCATATATGTAAATAATATGTTGGTTGGTTACTCTAGCTTGTAAATTTTTTTTTCATTGTATTTTGTTTCAAATTAAAGGTACTTAGTTATATTAAATAATATGGTATATTTTTAATAATTCAGATTAAAGATATACCATGTATTCATAAACACGACCGCTTATTGGAGAAACTATAATAAGCATTTTTCATTGCATGCAGAAACTATAATAACCTTTTTCATTACACAACATGTAGTTAATTAACATTGCAATAAATAGTTTTCTTTTGCATTAGTCCTAATTGAGACTTTCAAGCGTCGATAACATCCCCCATCTTCTATGCTACAACCATAGTGACAACCATGAAAGACATGACATGAAGAAATAGAGGATGAAAGAGATAAAGAATTTGGTTTCAACTTACAAGTTTTATATGTTGATGATTTAAGCAAAGAACTTTGGAGAAAATCATTGCATGCATTTGATACGATCTCTGTCTGCTAGAAGGATTGCTATTCTTAGTTGTCTTAATAGATTGTTGAGTAATTCATGTAAACAAAATGGTAATGAACAATGTTAATATATATGAATCAACTAAGGGATGCTCCCCTCCCTGTGTGGTCATCTCTACCATATGCTCTCATAACAAAAACTTGTTTATTAAGACCAAGAAGTGCAAGGACAAGGGCCTTGTTTACAAAATAACATCATATCATTTTATAAATATATAGATACATTACTCCTGGAAAACTCACAGATAGAATGGTATGAAGAGTGGTTGGATAGAGCGTTGTTAAAAATAAATAAACACTTAGCAAATTAAAAAGGCAAAACCAATGTTGCACCTTGAGGGATACAATGCTGCAATGAAAATCAAGGCCAAAAGTTGTTAAGGAAATCTAGAGTTTGTCTTTGTTATTACTACCTCGATTAAGTGAGATTACCTTTGGCTTGGTCAACGATACATCCACCAAACTACAAGTATGGAAACATTGGTATCCTTTGGGTCACTCATACAAACCACGCCCAGGTAAAATATAAAATCAAAGTAGAATATTTTGAAATAACCATCCACCATTATTCAAGCAATAAATAGAATGTAAATGCAGTTTTAGTTACACAAAAGGCCACCGTTGTAAGAGGATCGTTCTGGGAGCGAGGAAGCTTGTAAAGGTGTAAGACCAGGGAGAAGATTTCGGGACCAGAAGGAAATAGTTTGGGACTGAAAATAAATTGCTTGGGGTCGGAGAGCCATGACCAAGAAGAAATTGTTTCAGACTGGAAGGAATAGTGTAACATCCCCTACAATTCACAAAATTTTAAATTTTTCTATGTGATATTACATGCCAACTCATAGTCATAAAGGCTAGTTTAATAATTAACTTAGTCTAATTTAACAGATAGATTACAAGACAAGATATTAAGAGAAACTTAGGAGTTAAATCTCTTTTGTTAACTCTAACTAAAAGGCTACCGTACTAACTTGTAAGTCACATGATACTAACCGTATTCAATCAATATTGATTTTCAGTCTTGAATTAAATGTTTTTGAAAAGTTAAAGAGTTTCAAATTAATGAATTCTGATCCTTGGTTTGTTTGTAAGAATGTGTATGATTCTGATGGTTGTTTTCTTTTCTTACCGAAGGGGCTTGAGGTTAGCCCGAGGCTTACTTAGATTTTTCAAAGCTAACGTAGATTCGATGCTTGTACATGACTCATAGGTAAAAAATTACTTCCAGGTTTACGATGTAAGAAATTTAAGGCTCGGAAGACTAAACGAGTAAGTAAGGAAAGTTCTTTAAACTTTTTACTCAAGCTTCAACTACCAAGGTGTTGCTAATTAATGTATAAAACATCAAGGCGTGAGAATTAATAGGCCTATAGTAAGGAATATTTATCACACTTGTGTTTAGTTGTTGTGGTACTAGAAGCCTGAATACATTACTATTGTGTTATAACGATGGTCTTTATCCATGTTAAACCTAGAACTTCCTAAGCCCTAATGTTATCATTATTATTTTGGCAACTAGAGCTAACTACAAAAATAACAAACCTAGGAATATATTTCGTTGCATAAAAATAACAATTACATCCTCACCTCAATGTGCATAACATCATAATTATAACCTAGTTCTAAGCTTTATCATGCATACAAAACTTTGTTTACTTCTTAACAAATTTAATAGTATTACTTTATATACTTTTGCAGGGTTGACATGTAGATAAAACTATATCAATATCAAAAAGAATTTTGAATGAAGTGGAATCCACGTGGTGGATTCTCGCTGTATGGAGGGTTTTGGCAATAAACCCTAAGCCTTTACAATCAAGTTGCCCTAAAACACGTTTTTTTTTCAAAAGTTAATTGTTTGGATGGAGATATGAGCCGACAGGCCCTCGGCATCCTCGGGTCTATATAGAAGTTAACGTTCTTGTTTTTGTCCGCGGTGTTAGCAAGTTAATGTTCTGGTTCTTCGTCATATTTGTTTCCTTCAAACGTGGCTGTGGCATTAGCAGGCTCACTGCTCTGGTTCCTTTCCATATTTGTTTCCTTTAGACTCGGCCGTGGCGTTAGAAGGCTCAAAGTTTTAGACTGGTAAGTTGTATCGAAATTCTTCCAACATTCTTCTTTACTTTGATTTATACCAAACTATTTACTAAACAGTTATGAGGTTTAATGTTTTGATGGTAGGTGAAAGTATATACCGACGAAGGTTGAAGACGATTCCTCTGAATTTGAAGGGTGAGCGAGAAAGGCTTGGTAAGCCTCGGTCTGAACCTTGGGTACCCTTCGTTGATTGTGTCTGCAGTAATGTCGATAGTATTTGTAGTCTGTTTTTATGGTGTTCGCTGCTTGTAGTAGCTTGTTGTTTGGTTTTTGGAAAAATTAAAAAATGATGGAGGTCGTAAGGCCATCCTTGGTGACAGCCCTTAGGGTTTCCTAAATGGGCTACGGCTCTTGTAATGTCGATTTAGGGTAAGAATATTACCATTCCAAGGTTTTATTATTGTTTTGCAAACTGGTTAAGTTATGTGGAAGATTTCTCGGCCTTTTTGGCTTGACCACTGTAACTCTTTCGTGGCTACGAATATGTTAAGGCATTTTGGTTTTTATGAAGAAGACAATGTGTCAACCGTTGGTTTATTAATTGATAAATTAAACTCTATTTAAGGTTTTTAGTTATTTATTTTTAAGACAGAGCCTACAAGGCTGAGCATAAATATTTGTTGTCATTTTTTTTCCATTTGTCAATTCGGTTGCACTGTGTGTTAAGATTTGTAAAGAGTTTTATGTTATAACAATACTTGGTTTGTAATTTATTCTATGGTTATGATCTCGGTAAAACCATTGTCAAAGTTGTTGTGATTCTTATTTGAGCAATCTATTCCATAAAATATTAACTTAGGGTTTTATTAAAAAAAAATAGTTTTGATAAACAGTTTTTGGTAACTAGGTTAAAAGGTTAACTTCTGTTTTTTTTGATATTTGTATAAGCAATATTTAGATTTTGATAGTTTTCCTTTTTAAATGGAGAAGTTGGAATCTATCCTATTTCATAAACTGGTTCTGTAATGGATAAGAAAGTTTATATTTAATATAGTAGGGTTTAGAAGCACAATTGTCAATGTTAATAATAGTATTATTATTATAATGAAAGTTTACCGTTTTGCTTCCTAAGTACTTAAGGTACTATAATACAATAGGTATTATAATTTCAGTCTATTGACTGTTCATCATGAACTTATAGTGTTATATGATTTGAAAGAAACAGTTGAAGGTTTAACTGTGCATTATTTACTATAATATATCTAGAATACTTCTTTATAATCTAGGTATTAAAATGATCGGTTTTTCTTTACTAAGTGTAAATAAATAGATTGTATTATAGTAACTATTATTATTATATTATACTAAATAGCTTGGAAAAATAACAGAAAAAGCTTCGAATGTGTTAGCACCGGGATTTTGGGCCCCCAAGGTCGAGCGAGGGGAGGCCCCTCCCGGGCAATAGCAGAACCACTTTAGGCTGCGCTTCCGGCCCTGCGCAGTCAGAGAGGGATCTCTCGTTCATCACCGGAGAAGCTCCACATAAGGTTGTCAGTCTTGTGTGTCACCAGAGTCTACTCTGCAAAGTATTTTCAATCAGCATAATCAGGGGGCTAGGGTCTTGAATGGGGCAAAGTATGTTGAGGAAGGTGCATGGTGGGATTATCGGAAGATTAGGGACCATGGGAAAATGGATTCGAAACCTGTACAAGAAATGATTACAGATGAAATAATGACGAAAGGTAGCAAACAGAGGAAAGATACCTGTTGAATTCCCAATCAGGAGATTTTAGCGGGCGTTTTAGAGGACAAGGAGGGACAATCCATCGCATGGAGCATCGGCGAGATGAATTCCATGTAACTTTAGAAGAACCATTGTTAATGCCTAGAACAACAGTCGGAGCATAACAAGTATGAATTCCGAACCACTATACCCTATGTCGCAGGCATGAAAAGTAATAAACAAAATGGAGTGGAAACAAGAAAACACAATTTACACGTAAAAGGAAATCACTTATTGGGAAAAACAACAACACAGGAATCTTTGCTATGAATGACAATCTTCCACTGTAAATTATTCATACACAGGTATGAAGCTTTACAAATGGGAGCCTCAGCGCGGGATTGTTTCCCAATCCAATTAACTAACTCCTTTCTCCCTCTATCATGAGCATTTTTATACAATCCTAATGCTGAGACTATAGAATCAAAAACTGTTACGAGTCGCCATCAGTTGTTAACAGCGTAGAGAGTGGACTATCACCATGTTTTTACAATTATAAACAAGCATCATGGAGATGCGGTGTGTGATAACGCAGGCTGATAGTGCAGAGCCTCATACCACCCTGCTTCGTGAAAATGACTCCCACGCGACGTGCTGACGAACAATTGTTTGCACATAAACAATCTATGACGAGGCAGATTACACATGTGAACGCCCCCTCCGCTATCATTTCCACACTAGATGGGAGATCTGTACTTTGGGAGTCTTCTCAATCGTCTGATCGAAGGAATCTTTAACATCCACTGTCCACGTTCCATTCATCCTACTGCCAACCTTTCTCTTCTGAACACCATGGGCAGTTTGGATCATGATACATCCTAAGCTGTCAATCGAGATCGACCCTCATGCAGCTGTCGATCAGAGTGGGCCCCACCCTTTTTCACAACGAAGAACTCAAATATTCATTCGTGCTAGTTCGCCTTGAGAAATGAACCATAGCTGGAGATCTGTCCTCTTCTTCATCGTGACGGTTGATATTTGCGACCTCTACCCCTTTTTGCGATCTAATATTGCAGCTTTATCTGCACAAGTATGGAGTGCAAAATTATTGTAGGACGTAGATCTGCCCCAAGCTTCATCTCAACCGTCGAAAGCCATCGGTCTTTAACACGTTTCACACTTCGGGACAAAAATTTTGATCGCACATGTTTGCTCGCGCGAAGTAGTTCAGAACCGTTGATTCTCCTTCGATTAATTGCAGCCCTTGAATAGGGATCGTGCCTAATGCTACAATACACCTGTCGCTTTCCTCGTTGAAGGATGGTCACATGAGATTCTAGGGGTTGGGACCCTTACCGAACCTCTGTCAAGCCCTCGAATCAACTGTTAAAAATAGAATGTTAACAACTGGCTTCACGAGGGATGCTATCCTCCTAGCGGGTAGCCAAGAAACCTCATAGACCAAGTGCTGAATCCATTGGGCCACCTTCAGCTTTTCTTGGACACCTCCATTCTGCTTCATGTTACTCCTCCAACGAATTTGTGCCACTCTTGCAAATCATGCTGGCGACTGTAAACCTATGTTGGTAATTGAAAATGGAAACAAACTGAAAATAGTAATGAAGGAAATGCTCGATAATATATGAGCTTATTTTCTCCTACCTACTCTACCTAAATTTGTACATAAGTCCAACTAAGTGAAGTCAGACTTCCAGTGAAGCCATTCAGGCAACTTGCTTAATATTCTTGTTCTTGCATGGTGCTCGATGGACAAAAATGAAACAGATAATGGGAGAAGGGAATGATAAACAAACTGATCTTTAAGGTAGATATGCGACCAATCATTGCCTTCAACCAAACCCTTCATGTATTCGGCCACAGGGTCATAGAAATCACGGCAACCTCCAGCACGTTCTGTCACCTGCTCGTGGGAAAGCTGCCTGGAGCTTCCTGCTTCTAGGGAGTCGTCAGGATGACACTTGGAAGATTACAGACAAGGACCCACAGAATATTTCACTAACGAAATATCCAACTCTCTCCCCAAAATTTCTATAACAAGGGCTTGATGTGCTTCGAGATGGAGGTCCTTAGATTCTCCAGTGGAACCGAGTAGGCATACTCCTTCCGTGTGAGGCAGCATTCCTGAAGGCGAAGTATTAGAAAAATCATTTATCTGTAAACTGCTGCATCCGCCTCCATTTTTGTACAAGTTTCTGGCCTGCACCACCCCCATTTCTTTCTGCTTTCGCTTGGAGGCCTTGATTATATGCCTTATCAATTCAAAAGAGGCATAGCATAAGGGTAAGCTATCACCTCTAGTGCCCTCATCATATTTTCTCACTTCGACCTCCTGATTTTGCATTGCACTTTGACTTCTTTCATTAGAAGGTGTCGTTTCAACAGCCGACTCGTTTTGCAGGTACTCTTCTTCATATTCGTCATACATAGGCGCACCAAGATCTTTCTCAAAATCGTCTTTAGTTGACCAGGAGTGGGGCAGGTCACCAACTTCAGAGAATAGTCCTGTGGGACCGTTTATTTCAGCCTCAGGCCACTCATCTTTCTGTATATCATGAGAGGTCTTTAACAGGGTGTAGGCTTCCTTCTTTTGCTTGTAGGGCCCAACCAATTTGTATGCATCCGTTATTTCACCACCATTGTCCTAATCTGACAGCTTCCTAGACACTTAAGGTTTTTCTCAACCTCCAAGCAATTAGCAAACATTTGCTGTAGGGTGGTTGATTTTCTCTCCAAAAGAAGCAAGGACAGGTCAGGAGGAAAGGCGACTGCATAATAGATCTTAGCAACATTCTTAAGAGGTTGAAATTCCTTAGGCATGTTATAATAAAAGCTTTCGAATATTATATTAAAACTGGATATGGCCTCACCTTCATGTCTCCTCAAAGAATAAAACTCTGAAAGCATTTGCTCCAATGGCTGGATCCTTCCCCAAAACCTCAAGAATGTGCAAGAAATCTCTTCCCAAGTGTTGATGGACTTAGGATGCAAGTGTTTAAACCAAACTTTGGCATCCCCTTGCAAGGATAGAGCGAACATCTACATGCAAACGTCCTCATGTTCTATCTCGAATAGATCAGAGAAATGCTCAAAGGCTTGTACATGTTTCTTAGTAGTCAAGTTTTCAGATTCTCCGTCGAACTTGGGGAGGTACTTGTAATATTTTGTGGGAAAATCGTGGAGAACAGGAGGTAATTGCAATGGTTTATATCAACTTGGAGAAGTGGGGGAGACAAGGTTAGGTACGATAGCCAAACTATCGCTTGAGGTTTCATGAATTTCACAGGGGTGTCCTCTGATATCGAGAGCCCCCGGATGAAAATCTAGGCCGAAATCAAATGTATAAGACGATGCAACGGTTTTGGTTCGTAAAGAAGGAGATACAAGAATATGTCCATGGCTCTACTCAGGATGAGCTGGGCCAGAGAAAGTTGTTTTTATAAATTTCAGAAAATCCAAGAGAAAACTTACAAGGTAGGATAAGGCATCCTAGAATAAATGTAGAATCGAGTGCCTGGACCTACCGCTGTGCATTTTTGAGCTTTATGAGGGGCCCATTTTCTAGGTGGGATCAGCCAACCTTCCTCGGTCATTAGATTTTCTGGATCGCATCACTAGCGGAGTCGCTGAAGTCTGAATCCTTAAAGAGTGGAGTCACCAGGTGAAAAGTGCTCAACCTTCTTGGTGTCTGACCGATCATTCACCATCAACAGTCAGATCTAAATCTTTGTCATTATTCCCGGGGAGGATCTTCAATTTGTCCCCGACAATGGCGCTAGTTTGTTAGCACTGGGATTTTGGGCCCCCAAGGTTGAGCGAGGGGAGGCCGCTCCCGGGCAATAGCAAAACCACTTTAGGCTGTGCCTCCAGCCCTGCGCAGTCAGAGAGGGATCTCTCATTCATCACCGGAGAAGCTCCACATAAGGTTGTCAGTCTTGTGTGTCACCAGAGTCTACTTCGCAAAGGATTTTCAATCAGCATAATCAGGGGGCTAGGATCCTGAATGGGGCAAAGTATGTTGAGGAAGGTGCATGGTGGGATTATCGAGAGATAAGGGACCATGGGAAAATGGAGTTGAAACTTGCGCAAGAAACAATTATAGATGAAAGAATGACGAAAGGTAGCAAACAGAGGCAAGATAGCTGCTGATTTCCCAATCAGGAGATATTAGCGGGCGTTTTCTAGGACAAGGAGGGACAGTCCATCGCATGGAGCATCGGCGAGATGAATTCCATGTAACTTTAGAAGAACCATTGTTAATTCCTGGAACAATAGTCAGAGCATAACAAGTATGAATTTTGAACCACTATACTCTATGTCGTAGGCATGAAAAGCAATAAACAAAATGGAGCGGAAACAAGAAAACACAATTTACATGTAAAAGGAAAGCACTTATTGGGAAAAACAACAACACATGAATCTCTGCTGTGAATGACAGTCTTCCACTACAATTTATTCATACACAGGTATCAAGCTTTACAAATGGGAGCCTCAGCCCGGGATTGTTTCCCAATCCAATTCACTAACTCCTTTCTCCCTCTATCGGGAGCGTTTTTATACAATCCTAATGCTGAGACTACAGAATCAAAAAATGTTACGAGTCACCATCAGGCGTTAACAGTGTAGAGAGTGGACTATAACCATGTTTTTACAATTATAAACAAGCATCATGGAGATGCGGCATGTGATAATGCAGGTTGACAGCGCAAAGCCTCGTACCACCCCGCTTCGTGAAAATGACTCCCACGCGACGTGCTGATGAACAATTTTCTGCACAGAAACAATCTGCGACGAATGAGGGTCTCTAAATAATGAAACAATTCTCTTAATGAATGTAGAGACCCTCATCGAAACGACCAACAAAATTATTTATTTATTTTTTACAACATTCAGTATATTTATCTCTTAAGCCTAACGGGTGGCATCTAATAAAACTTCGATTTTTATAACGTTATACCTCCTTGTTTATCATCAAATTTTTTTTATACAAAGTTTAATTATTTATTAAATGAAGATAAACGATAATGTATCACCCATACACACACACACACACACACACACACACACACACACACACACACACACACATGATAACCCCACATTGTTTAGTTGCATTATATGTCCATTACTGGCAGTGGTCAAGGAGTCTCAAAATTCTAGTAAGGTGTTGGGGAGCATCAACTCCACTTTCATCACTCTGATCTTGAAGAAGCAGAAGGTCGAAACCTATGATTACTTCGGACCAATCACGTGTTGTAACATGATTTATAAAATCACAGCCAAAGTGATTGCTGAGAGGATAAAACCCATCCTAAGCAAAGTAATCTCAGAAGAGCAATTTGGATTCCTGCACAATAGACAATTCCTAGATGTAGTATCCTTGGCCCAGGAAGCAATCCATTCAATAAAGAAGGATAAAAAAAGTGTTTTTTCTCTCAAATTAGACCTATCCAAAGCCTATGACAGAGTAAATTGGACTTTTGTCAGGCTCATCCTCATAAAAATAGGAATGTATATGGAAATAGTTGAATGGATAATGGGATGTATCCAATCCACTTCCTTTGTAGTTTTGATAAATGGAGCCCCCTCAGCTTTCTTCAGACCCATAAGAGGAATTCGATAGGGTTTCCCACTGTTATCTTTTATTTTTCTCATAGGTGCAGATGCTTTGAGGAGACTGGTCTTGAAAGCAAAGAGAGAAGGCAAGGTTGAAGGAGTAAACGTTTCTAGCGAGGAAGAAGTCACACACACAATGTTTGTGGATGATGTATTTCTATTTGGAGGAGGCACTAAGGAGAATGTGAAGGTGTTTGCAGATTTAATTGAGAAGTACAAAAGGGCCACAGGAATGCCAATAAACATTGACAAATCCATGTTAGTTTACAATAGTTTTTCTGAAGAGATTTTACAACAGTCAAAACAAATCCTATCTTACCCAACCACCAATTTGTCAGATGGATTCAAGTACCTAGGGTTTTTTCTAAAACCTAACAGTTATGGATTTCAAGACTAGATTTGGTTGTATCATAAGGTTGAAGCAAGAGTATCGGCATGGGCCAACAAGTTTCTCTCGAGAGGAGGCAGGTTAGTGCTAATAAAAGCTGTGCTTCAGAGCATCCCGATATATTAGGCCTCCATATCCTACATCCCCAAAGAGATTTTAAATAAGATAAGGAAAAAATGCTTCTCCTTCCTATGAACAACCAACAAGAAAAATGAGGGCATACCCCTGGCCAAGTGGACAACCATTTCCCTACCAAAGGAGCTTGGTGGCTGGGGTATAAAAAACTTTGAACTTTTTTGCAGATCATTAGCAACAAAATCAATATGGAGGCTAGCTCAAAATAGTGAAACTCTCTAGGGAAGAGTGTTATGTTCAAAGTACTGTCCTGATACATCCCTGATCGAATGGTTCATATCTACAAACAAGACTTGCAAAAATGGGTCTGTAGGGTGGAAGGCTTTAGTTCTGACTTATCTCCTCATTGGAAATTGGACAACCTGGGAAATAGGTAATGGGAAGAGTGTTAGGATTGGTGAATACCCTTAGGTAGGTGCAGGGGAAGAATACAAACTACCTCCTTCAGTCTTAAACAAGCTGAGAGAACATAGATATCTCAACCTAGCAGATGCCTCGGTAGACCTACAGTCTCCACATCAGAGATGGAAAATAGCTGAAGAGATGGGCTTGGTGGGTGATGAAATAGAGAGATGGGACTATTATGTTCACCTGCTAGTAACAAAATTTATCAACCTTAATGAGGAGGATCAAGACAAACTGATTTGGACTAAGAGCTCTACTAATGGTGATTATACAACAAAACAAGGGTATGCAATAGCAATCATTAGAGCATTCTTAAGGTCACAATGCTTGGTGGTGGGGGGTGTTGTGGGAAATAAGTAGCCCATTGAAAGCCAAACTCACCTTCTGGTTGGCAATGAACAATAAGTTACTTACCTAGGAAAACATAAGAAAAAGAGGATTCAAAGGGCCCGATTTTTGTCCACTGTGTAAATCAGGAGAAGAATTTACTTCTCACCTTTTTGGCTCATGTACATATGCAGAATAGGTATGGAACAATGCAACAAAGACTATCACCCAAGCAAGGATAGACAATACTGCAGGCATCTTGGAACATAAAGCACAGGACTGGTGGGGCAATGAAGCGGTATGTAATCATACTGCTTTTCTTGTTCTTTTCATTTACACCATATGGGAAGCTTGAAACAGAGTCATATTTAAATATCTATGGACTCCCATTGACATCACAACAAACATGCTAGTGCAGAAGGCTCATGAGTACCAGTCCTCCCCTAAGAAAGGAAAAAATAGAACTGTTAAGGCCCCAAAACTTGATAAGAGTTGCCCCTGGGATTTTTTCGATGGGGCTAGTCAAGGAGACCCCCCCATAGGAGGAGCAGGGGGCATTATTTTTCTGGATGAAAACAATAAAATCTCCTTTAAGTTGGGACTAGGAAGATCAACAAACAACAAAGCTGAACTCTCAGCATTATGGGCCACGATGAAGATTGAAAATGACAAACAACTCAAGAGATTGCATATCTATGGGGATTTAGAAACAATAATAGATTGGGCAACAGGAAAAAAATACATCAGAGCTCCACAACTCCAAAATCTCTTGAAGGAAATAAGAGCCATCCAACCAAACTTTGATGTAGTCAATTTTAATCACATCTATAGGAAATACAACATGGAGGCAGATACCTTCTCCAAACAAGCATTAGCAATCAAGCCAAGAATAATAGAAGGAGAGATTGCAAGTGGGTCTATAGTCACTCAGTTTTACTCTCCAATTTAAATACATAGGCCCTACAAAGGTCACGCGACTGGTGGAAGATAGGTCAAGCACAGAATCGAGGCACAGAGAGGATGAAGGTCCATTTTGAAGCTGAGGACAAAAGACTCTTTTTCCTGACAGTTGAAGACTGAATATGAGAGAATCAAAGCCTTGGGAGCTTTTGATGTATTTTTTTGTAAAGAGCAATGCTCAAGCTAATGTGCAGATATGCTATGATGCACTGAACGT